>JAJIBD010006621.1:0-57021 GCA_021461705.1 Cryptotis parvus | reverse complement strand
TTTTTCATTGATTTAGCAAACCTTTTTTGTGATGAACACTGTGATGAGGTTCAAAAACATTAAACATCATAGGAGGAACTTAAACAGTTAAGTTCTTTTCTGTTTGTTATGTAAGTAAACCCATTCTAACGGTCCAGATAATTGGACTATAGCAGCTATTGGAGACTCTGGAGTGTTAAAGATCAATAACCATACTTTTCCTCTGGGATTAAATCTGGAGAAGTAAGATTTTTGAAGCCAGTCCATGAAAAAGTCTAATTCCTTCTGAGTTTCAGGAGTTAGTTGTCTTGAGCTGTTCAAAGCAGGATCACCTTCAAGGGTGTGGAACAAATTACTGAGCTCACAGTTAGGAACCCCAAGGGAGGGACACACACAGTTGATATCTCCCAGCAGTTTTGAAAATCATGCAAGGTTTTGAGCTTCTTCTGACTAATGGAAATTTTTTCAGGACGTACTGTAGTGCGGTCAAGAGCATAGCCCAAACATTCATATGGAGGCTGCATTTGGATTTTCTCCATAGCTACTTGTAAACCAGCCTCTGGTAAAACTGTCATTATATCATTATATAAATTCTGGAGATCTCCTTGTGATCTCTGGAGATCACAAGCTAGCAAGAGATCATCCATGTAGTGAATGATGTATGCACCAGGAAATTTAGCACGAGTGGGTCGCAAAACCCCATCAACAAAGTGTTGACACATTGTAGGTGAATTAGTCATTCCTTGGGGCAATACTGTTCATTGAAACCTACATAAAGGGCCTTTATGGTTAATAGAAGGAACTGAAAATGCAAACGGTTACAATCATCTGGGTGGATAGGTATGTTGTGAAAACAGTCTTTTAAATCTATGATAATTAGCAGTCAAACTTTAGGAATAGCTGCTGGAGAGGGGAACCCAGGTTGTAGGACTCCTATGGGGACCATTGTAGAATTGACATTCCTTAAGTCAATCAGCAAATGCTGTCACAATATGCCCAAGTCAAGATCCTTACATGCTAAAAACAGGGATAAAAAGGACCTGCTCCCCAGGTTGTATGGGTTTTAATTCAGGGGGCAATTGACTGAAATTTAAAGGAATTAAGGTGCATTTTGGACTTCTAGATTCTGAATCTCACTTGATCACTTGACACTTGACATCCCATTATTCATCGATTTGCTCGAGTGGGTGCCAGTAACATTTCCATTTGTCCCTGTCACGTGCCAGTGTAGCCCAATGGCATTTGCTTGCTCCAGGAATACGAAGAGACTCAAACTGTTCGTTCAGGGTCTTGACGAAGAAGTCTGACCATCCTGTAGGTGGGCGGCCATGTGATCTTTTGATGTCCCGTGGGATCCAGTTGTTAACAGCTCTAGTCCAGCGGCTGTCTCCAAGTTACATTACATGTCCAGCCCATCTGAGTTTTGATGCCTTGGCAAATGAAAAGCGCTCTGACTCTCAATCGTCAACGGAGCTCGAAACTCTGGATTGCTTCTCTCACTTGAGTGAAGCATGATATTCCAAGCATAGCTGTTTCAATTCCTCTGGGAGACCCGAATAGCATTCTCATCCTGCTTTCGTAGGGCCCAGGTCTCTGAGGTGTATGTTAATGCAGGGAGAACGATGGAGTTGAAGAGATGTGTCCAGAGCCGGAGGTTCTTTGTCCTTTTAGCTATTTTTTCGATGCTCTTGAAGACGTTCCATGCCACTCTCTTCCTCCTGCACAGCTCAGGTTGTTCATCATGTTGATTTCTCGACCTAGGTACACATAACTGCTGCATTCAGAGATGTTTGTTCCATTGAGAGTGGGACATCTGGAACTAGTTCACTTTTCATGGACATTGTTTTGTTGATATTCAGCTGTAGACCTACATTTCCACATTCATGGTCAAAGTCAACCAGCATTTGTGCCGCTTGGCTTATGTTTGGTGTTATTAGAACGATGTCATCAGCGAAGCGGAGGTGGTATAGTTGCCGACTGTTAATCTAACTCCTATTCCTTCCGTTCTAATTGTCGCATCACGTGTTCGAGGTGGGGAGATAATACTGTCAATCTCTGTGCCAACTAAATGGTCTTTTGAGAAAGGGGAACTGCTTGCTATACTATTATTGATTTTTGAGGATCTGCCTAGTCAGATCCAGTCCGAACACTGTAGAGCTGGTGGCTTAAATAGTACCAGCCCTACTGCCAACTTCATTGTTGGTTATACAGCCACACAGAACCAAGCCCACCCAAGGACGCCAGTTGTCGGGAGCCATTGGGGTCCCCAACAATACCAGGAAACGAGTTCCCCTTCTACCTCCAAAGCTGACGTGGAATAGATGAAAACTCAGGAATCCGGCGCAGTTTTAAAAGGCTTTACTATCACACTGATATACAATCCAAGAACAGAAAAACCCCGGATTTTTGGGTTTCTGGCTGGCCCCAGCCATATGTAGGCCAAGATGGCTGCCACCACGTGTTGAAGACCAGCAGAGAATGGAGAGACAGAAGCCAAGGGAAGCCAAAATGGCAAAAGGGCCCTTCTCCTTTCTCCCTGCTTTTTTTGTTTTGTTTTGTTTTTTGCTTTTTTTGGGTCACACCCGGCAATGCTCAGGGGTTTCTCCTGGCTCTGCACTCAAGAATCACTCCTGGCAGTGCTCAGGGGACCATATGGGATGCTGGGGATTGAACCTGGGCGGCATGGGCCAGCCACATGCAAGGCAAACGCCCTACTGGCTGGGCTATTGCTCTGGCCCTCCCTGCTTATTTTATAGATAGAAATTGGCCAAAACTTCCCAGCCTGGCCCATCGGGCCACCCATCGTGGGCTGGTCTAAGGTAAACAGCTCTATTGAAATGCAGCACTTCAGGTGGGCCTTTGGCTTTACAAATGCCAGAGCTGATTGAAAGCCTCCCTAGCTTTGCTGGCAGGGGCTGCAAGCTAAGTGTAGCTGGAGCTTAAAGCAGAGCATGTCACCCAACACATGGTATTTGGAATAGAATACTGGACATGGTATTTGGAATAGATCAGTTTATTCCAGCCAGCAATCTCTTAAATTGATACTGAGTATCACTGACAGATACTTACTGGCTAGTAACTTTCTCAGAGATACAAATAAGTGATTTCAACACTGCCACCTTGCCCAATAAAAGTTGGGCCCAAGAGAGTGCTATTGGGGCAGAGAGGAAGAAAGAAGCGAGTGAATAAAATCCTGATACTCATTTTAACATAGAAATGGACAAGAACTGCCTTCTCACACATGGTCTGGTGAATCCTGGGGAGGCCTGTGGAGAGAGGAAAGAATAGGGACAGCTGAGTCAAGTCCTGCCCTTGGGGAGGGAAGAACAGACAGTGTTCTGCCACCTACTGGAGGCGCCCAAACCATGCTTCCTGGTTTCAGGGGCGCAGGGGACCTGAGAAGTGGGTACTGTCAGCCACAGCTCGCATCCGAGCGCCATGGAAGGGTGAAAACACTCCGAGCCTAAACCGTCTTTTTCTCTTGAGTGCTCAGAAGCTCAGACCCCAGCTTTGGGTCAAAATTTCCTTTCTGGAAATTTGTCATCAGGGTCAGACCCCCGCAGTGCTTTAACTCTTGGGAAATCCTCAAGGCATTGTTTGGAAAAGCAAAAAGTCTGACAGCGAAGAATGGTTTGTCACACCTTTGATTGCCCTCACCCGGGGCTCAGAACAAGTCCTCGGAACAAGGCTCCATCTATTTTATATGCCTGATGCAAACTTTTGGGGGCAATCACTCCCTTGCCTGGGAAGAGCCTTGGTGAGGGTTGGAGGCTTCCGAGTCCCTCCTGGGGAAGGGGCTTAGGGCAGCCTGAGTTGCTGGTGTGGAAGGCAGAGCGCAGCTGCTCCCTGCTTCACGGTGCGCTCTCCTTGTTTCAGGGAGGGCCACCGCACTCCTGCCTTGGCCACCGGCCCCGCAAGCACTCTGTCCTCTGGAATGCCATGGTCCATCCTCTGCAGAATATGACCCTGACAGGGGGTCATCTGGTACCAGGGTGAGTGTCCACAACCCTGTTTCTCCGCCCGTTTCTGCTCCTGCTGCATGCTGCAGCCCCCAGGACCAGTGGCTCCCTGTGGTGGTCCTGTGTCCAGCTCCTGGCTCTGTGGTGTGGAGTGGTTTCCAGTGAGGGGATGTCTTAGGGGCCTTGGGTAGGGGTGTCTGGTAGCCAGGTGAGCTGGCGTGGCCTCTCCTGTGTGTGGCTGCCTGGGGCTGTCTGCTCGGCCCCCTTAGCTCTCAGGTCTGGGCATCACCCACTGAGCACACCTGGGCTTCCGAGAGTCAGGAGAGAAATACCACTCAGTGCTGGGTGCTTTCAGTCTCCCGAGCCTGCGGGAGGGCCTGTTGCCAAGGGCAGGCACAGAGGGGGCAGAATTCATACCCTGCTGGGGTCTCCCCCAATCCTTCAAACTGAGCGAGCACCAGTCTGGGATCTGCTTTGTAGGGGAGGCCAACATGGAACTTAACAGGGACCTGTACAATTGCACCTTCCCTGAGCTCATCGAAGACTGGCGCCAGACCTTCCACCAGGGCTCCCGGGGCCAGACGCAGCGCTTCTTCCCATTTGGATTTGTCCAGGTACGTGTGGAGGGGCAGAGGGGTCAGGGAGCACTGGACGGGGCATGCTGCTGGCTCCTGCCACTGCCCCATCCTGTGTCCTCACCCACTGGCTTGGTTAAGACTTAATTCATCTTTGTTCACTGTTCTGAAATAGCCCAGTGTCCCTTCAGTAAACCAATAGCTGATCTAGTTCTGCATTTAATGATTGTGCCATGGCCTGGGGGAACTAGTGTCGTGACTTAGAGCATCTAAGTTTGTGTTCCATGGAAGTTTGTGTTCGTGAGTTCAAATACCGGTGTCCAGCAGCCCTGCTGACTGTGACCGCTGGTGCCACAAAATAAGTAAATACATCACTTGTATCACTTGTCTTGCTCGAGCGGGCACCAGTAACATCTCTACACAATTAAAATTATTACATGTGGGACCGGAGCAAATGCTCTCTGTCCACTCTACTATCTCTCCAGCCCCAGAAATATGTATTTTCTTAAGTTGAAAAGCATCTGATCCTACAGTGTAGAAGTAAACTTTTCAATGATCTATATTTGAAATGGGACTCACAGCATAGTATTATACCACAACTTGTCTTTTCTGTTAATGGCATTTTGTGAACTTTTTCTGGGGAAGGGGGATGCTGGCACACCTGGGGTGTGGCACACTCAGGGCTTACTCCTGGCTCTGCACTCAGATCATTCCTGCAGACTCGGGACCGTATGGGGTGCCAGGGATTAAACCTGGGTGGCCATGTGCAAGGCAAGTTCCCTGCCCTCTGTACTATCTCTGTGGACCCATGTTGTGAGCTTCTTTTCACACTGAGAAATATTTTCAGCAATTACAGTGATTCGGAGAATATTCTGGAATGTGAGTATATGGTTATTTATGTAACTGGTCTCTTGTAGCTGATACTTGGGTTACATTAAACATTTTGCCTCTATAAGCTATGGCTCATTTAATTTCCTTGTAGTTAGGTCATTGCACTTGTGCTTAATTATTCTGATACATAAACTCCCAGAAATGAAAATGCAGATTAGGGGTGGGGCAAAAAAAAAAAGAAAATGCAGATTAAATCGAGTGCTTTCTAAGACTTCGAACACGTCCCTAATTTTCTCTGTAGAAATTTAAGACTGTCTAGAACTTCAATCTGTAGCTGCAGACATGTGTTGGACAGGCCTCTGCAGGGTCGCATCAGCGACCTGTGGCTGTGCTCTGCCTGCCTTAGCAGCGGCTTTTGTCCTCTTACTGGGACTGAAGCGCCCCATTGCAGATCCGGACTAACATCAGCGTGTCTGGGGCTGTGGAGTGTGCTGGTGCCCTCCCGTGGCCACTGGGCAGCACTGCAGGACAGTGACCAGTTGCTGTAGAATCGTCAAGTTTCCTTAAAAAAGCAAAAAACAGAAGCCACTTAGGGCATAACTTGGCTTCTGTACCCCAGGGTCAGGCCTGGTGGTGCTTGTAGGTGGGGCACGCAGAACTCGGGGCCTCTTGTCCTCCACCTCTTGTGCCTCCCTCCTCACCTCCAACTGTCAACTCCATTTTCAGACCTATCGTGTCTCTCTCTCTGCCTGCTTGAGGCCAGGACTTGTCGCAGACTCTTTCTGGCCGCTCTGTGGCTGGGACTCCCAGGAGGCACCGTCTGGTGGTCTGGTGAATGGGGCTGCTCTAGCGGTCCTCTGGCTCGTGTGGGAATTAGAGCTGCTCACAGGTCTTCATATTCGCTTGCAAGTTTCCGTGAAATTGCACTGCCGGCACCTGCTCTGGTCCCATTGTATGCTGGGGCTGACTCCTAGAAGAGATAGGACCGAGAGACTCTAGCCCTTAGTGCCGTGTTGCAGCCACCAGCCACAGCTGCAACTTCTCCAACATTCCTGATGATTTTCTTGTCTTTCTGGAGCAACTCAAGAAGCAGAAACTTTCTCAGCCACATCGGTTGGGGTGACCCCAGGCGTCCCCAGTGCTCTCTGAGGAGCCAGTCTGGGTGCACCTCAGAGTGGAGCACCCTGTGGGCCAGACCACCTGACACAGAGTCCAGAGACACTGAGGCAGCAGGGGCCAGACGGTCTGAAGTGGAGTCTAAAGGCGCAGTGGCTGCTGGCCCTGCCATCTTCCTGGCTTTTGATGGATTTGCTGAGGTCTGGGGTTGTCTCTGAGCCATGAGGCAGGTGCTGCTCACCGCTGTTAGAATTATTCCAGGCCATGTCAGCATTGGAGACCAAGGAAGGAAGAAATCGTGGGACCACAGACCTTACCATAATAGTAATTTTTTTTTTCTGGGGCCTTGGACCTTGGCAGGAGCCAGAGCTTGTTCAGGTTCAGCTGAGCTGGAAGATAATCTTCCTCTGTGTGCTTCCTGCTCAGGCCCAGACTGTACCTGCAAGCTCCTGCATCGCTTGGTTTCCCTGCTCCTCTCTGTCCTCCCCAGAGTGCTCTGTTGGTCACTGTAAAGATGCCTTTAAAGTGGAAGTCTAGCCAGGCCCCAGCCCCATTGGCGCCCTGTGTCCAAGGCCCAGGCAGCTGATGTTGCCTCCTCCTCCCCCTCTCTGTGTCTTCTCGCCTCTGCCTGCCTTATTCTGCAGACACTGGCCGACTCCCACCTACCACTTGCCATTTTTGTTTCCTGGGAATTTAATTTCTTTCTTTTACTCAGTTTCTTTCTATGGCTGCTTAACAAACTGCTGTGTATTTGGCAGCTTAAAATGTACCACAGCCACAGCTTCTTGGGTAAGGAGTCTGGGCTTGTGTGGCTTAGCCAGGGTTTCTTCTCAGGGGGTCTTGGCTGAGGCTTGGGCTGCTTTTCCAGGAGGGCACCTGGGCTCTTCCAGCCGCGCCTGACTCAGGGTTCCCACGGGGTAATATCAGGACACACATGCCTCAGACACCTGTCTCCCTGCATCGTGGCCTGCCCAACTCATGGGAAAACAGTCTCGACCTGATGGGAACAGGCCGAGTGACATGAGAGATTCGGCCAGGGCCACACGTGTCTGCCTAGCTCAGGAATCATCAGGACCACGCGTGTCTCCCTAGCTCAGGAAACATCAGGGCCATGCGTGTCTCCCCTAGCTCAGGAAACAGGATCATGCGTGTCTCCCTAGCTCAGGAATCATCAGGATCACGCGTGTCTCCCTAGCTCAGGAAACATCAGGACCATGCGTGTCTCCCTAGCTCAGGAAACATCAGGATCACGCGTGTCTCCCTAGCTCAGGAAACATCAGGACCACGCGTGTCTCATCAGGATCACGTGTGTCTCCCTAGCTCAGGAATCATCAGGACCATGTGTGTCTCCCTAGCTCAGGAAACATCAGGATCATGCGTGTCTCCCTAGCTCAGGAAACATCAGGATCACGCGTGTCTCCCTAGCTCAGGAAACATCAGGATCATGCGTGTCTCCCTAGCTCAGGAAACATCAGGATCACGCGTGTCTCCCTAGCTCAGGAAACATCAGGATCACGTGTGTCTCCCTAGCTCAGGAATCATCAGGACCACGCGTGTCTCCCTAGCTCAGGAAGCATCAGGGCCATGCGTGTCTCCCTAGCTCAGGAAGCATCAGGGCCATGCGTGTCTCCCCTAGCTCAGGAAGCATCAGGACCATGCGTGTTTCCCTAGCTCAGGAAACATGATGGACATATAAATAAGAGAGAGGCAGACACAGGGCCAGCTGTGAAGACACTGTCGGTTCATTGCAGGCTAGAGGCTCATGCACGATCCTCTGAGCCCTGCCCAGAGCAGCCCCTGAGCACTGAAATGGAAGCAGCGCCTGAGCACCAGGTTGGTCCAAGACCCCAAACCTGAACAAAATCAAACACCAAAAATGATGTCTGCAGCCATCTCTCTCCTTTTTAGTTGTCTTCCTACCGGTCTGAGAAAATCCACGATGAGGAGTTTCCCATCATCCGTTGGCATCAAACAGCTGACGTTGGCTCTGTTCCCAACAGAAGGATGCCCAACACTTTCATGGCTGTAGCCATGGACCTCGGGGACAGCGACTCGCCATTCGGCAGGTATGGCTCATGCTTGGACTGGGCTTGGGGAAGACATGCTCTACGTGACTCCAGCCCGATGCTTTTCTTATACTGGGGCACAGAAGGTGGTTTCAGCCTTGGGCCTACAAAGTGCTGCTGGCGTGGCCTGGGTAAGCCGCGGCACTACAGGGGCGTAGACAGTTGCGCGCCCTTGGGCTCTGACAGTGAACCCACAGTGCAGGTGACATCTCTGTGCCCCTTCCCAGAGAAACCCTTAATATCACTGCTTCTTGTGCGTGTGACATGTCCAGACAGGATCAGCAGAAGCTTCGCTCATCAGGCTTCCACAGATCCCAAGTGACAGATGCTCCATGTGACTTTTGCTTTCAGTCACCTTCCAGGCTGCACGTGGCATCATGTGCTTCCAGCTGGAGGCAATGCAAGGCACTTCTGCTCAGGTGGCACTGGCCAAAGGCGTCCTGTGTGCATCCTCACCTCAGGGAATGGGGGTTATTTATGACCTGCCAGGATGCTTACGGCATCTGGGCTTAATGGACCAGAAGAGTTCAAATGTGAAATGGAGTCCAACTCTCCACATTCTGGTGGGACTTGAACGAGTTTTCATTCCTGAGTCGCTGAGTAAGACCCGGAGCAGACCAAATAATGAAGCTGGGTTCCTGTGGGGAAGGACTTCCTGTGTCCGGAGTCCGTTTTTGGTAACTTTCCTACACTAATTCAGTGGCCTCCTGGCTTTCCACGCTCTCTTCCCTTGCTGTTTTTTCCCAAGTCATCTGTTACTTTGAGGCTTCCAGTAAAAGCCTGGAGCCCCCTCTGGGGTTTTGTCACCATTTGCCTTTAAAAGACTTTTTCTTTGGGGGTGGGATGAGGGGCACACATCTAGCTATGCTCAGGACTTACTTCTGGCTCTTCGCTCAGGGGAAGGCATGTGGTGCCAGGTCTCAAACTTGGATGGGCTGCATGTAAGGCGAGGGCCTTAACCCTTGTACCCTCTTTCTGGCCTTCGGCATTTGGGAGCGGGGTAGGGCTGTGCTTAGGGCTTGGGCCTGAATCCACTGAGGGGCGGGCTGTTCGGCATTTCTTAGTTTTTTCAGCTGACCTTCCTTTGAACACTGACTCTTACTCTTATCTTCTTAAGGGTGGCATATATATATATATATATAATATAAATTATTTCCTTCTTTAAAAATGTGGCTGTTACTGAACTCAAACCCAGAATTTTGTTCTTTTCACTCCGTAGCATTCACCCACGGGATAAACAGACAGTGGCACACAGGTTGCATTTGGGGGCTCAGCGAGTGGCTTATGGGGAGAAGGTGATCTTCCAGGGGCCCATGCCAGAGAAGATCGACCTCTTGACTGAGGAGCGCGGCTCAACCTCACATATTCCCAGCAGATCCAGGTGGTGGCCCGGAGTGACGGGATATTCACGGTGAGAGCGCGAAACAGGTGGCGCGCGTTTTGGGGCCGCCTCCCCCTCTCCTGACGACTGCTGTCTTCTGTTCTTGGTCCAGGTGTCTTGCTGTAATGATGGCCAGTGCCAGTGGCTTCCGGTTCCTGTGGATACTTTCTCCACCCAGTCCCTGACCCTGAATATCAGCTCGTGTCACGGCATTCCAGTGGCTGTCCGCTATGCCTGGGCCTCATGGCCCTGCGACTATAAACGGTGTCTGCTGTACCACCCCGTCAGCACCCTGCCAGCACCCCCTTTCTCTGCCAGCATCACTCCCCCATCGTAGATGCGTATGGGAGTCCTTCCTTGACCCCATCGGAACCTTGTTTCCTTCCTGTTCCCTCGCCCTCACTGGTTGGTGCCCTTGTTTCATGCCATGACCCCCGTGTATGTGATTTTCACCTGTGGTCTTGCTTGAGAAAGCCAGCTTTATATTGGGGCATTTATTTTATATAGTGACAGTTGTTGCTTTT
The DNA here is from genome assembly GCA_021461705.1 of Cryptotis parvus. Taxonomy (NCBI): domain Eukaryota; kingdom Metazoa; phylum Chordata; class Mammalia; order Eulipotyphla; family Soricidae; genus Cryptotis; species Cryptotis parvus. Next base: position 46,590 of record JAJIBD010006621.1, on the reverse strand, counting down.
AAAGGAGATAGCGAGAAAGGGATGGGACAACTTCGCAGATAGCACACGTGGCTGTCTGTGTTCGGAGACGAACCAAGCTGCCAGGTAGATTCAACACTCGCCTCCCCGAATCAGACCAGGTGTCTGCATTGGACTCATTCCAACTGAGAAGCCAACTGACCCTCAGTGTCCTTCATGTCCTCACCTCTGAGAGTGTTGAAGCCTTGTGCCAGAGATCTGGAAATGTGGGCTTGGAAGACAGTTCAAGTCTAGACTAGCTCGTGGCCGTGTGTTCTTTATGGAACCAGGGTTGTGGTTGCTGGCAAGTTTCTCCATGAATTTCCCAGCATCTGTTCCTAACATGGAATCGAAATCTCCCAGTCCCTGAGTTTTTTAGGTAACCCAAGATGGCCCGGTATGTGTCCTAAGCCCAAATTGTTTGTGAGTCTCAATAATGCTAATGTGAATGTTTGCAACAAACAACTGGGGGTGTTCGAGGAGGTGCTGGGGGTTGTGCAGTGGACAGGAAGGCCAGCTGGTCTACAGTGGAGGCCACACAGGCTGCTGGGGACAGGAGGGCAGAGGAACCACGGGCTGAGGGAACCCTGCCAGATGACAGTGGTCACCAGCATCCAGTAGCAGCCTCTCACCGAGGTTTAACAGTTGGAAAGTCACACTGTGTGCTGAGCCTGGAGAGACAACGGGCAGCACGAAAGGGCTTTGTGAGTACGGTCCAAAGCCGTGTGATTTATTGGGGGATTATAAACAGCTCACGGCACGCAGGAACTGTGTTCTCTGTTAGAAGCTGGAACTTGACGTCTGATCGTAAATGGCCAGGGAGGGGAGTACATTCGCTCAGTCAGTCCGTCAGGACTGTGTTAGGAACTGTGTTAGGTTTGGAGGTTGTCCTTTGACGCACATGAGAGGGGACAGATCTGTGTTGCTTCCATCCCTTTAAGGCCTGAGGCAGAGTCGCACCAGCCCTTCTGCACCTGCCGTGCCTGGGGTCCTGGTAGTCCCCAAACAGGAGTGCCCGTGTCCAGGCCAGGATGTTATTTCGCAGAATCCTTTGGCCGTTCCGAGATTCCCCAGTGCCCAGTAAGTGGAGACATGGGGTCTGCCCTGTGCTTCTTTCTGTGAAGAGACTGTCTGCCGCTGCCTGCCTCAAATAGTCCCTGACCCTGGGCATGGGGAGCTCCAGTAGCCCCCTGGCCTATGGCCAGTTCCTAGAATGCAGGGAAAGCCAGGTTTAGATAGTGGCCGTAGTAAATTGATTGATTTTTAAAGGCCGAATAATTGAAAACATTTTGAGGAAATTCAGTTTATTTCACACATCAATACAATTTTTTGCTGTTTGTAAAATGATATTTATACTTATTGCAGATTTGGGCCCTAGCAAAGTACAAGTAAAAATAAAATCCAGTTTCATTGTTTTGGAGAGTTATGCTGGTGAATGTAAGCTTGGTTTTGTCTGGTTGTATTTTACATACTACATGGTATGTAATGTTTTGTTTGTTTTGCTTTGGGGGCCACATCCGGGTTACTCCAGGCTCTGCACTTAGAGATCACTCCGGGCAGGCTCAGGGAACATATTGGACGGCAGGATCAAACCCAGGCTGACCGAGTGCCGCGCCCCTACCCGCTGTACTCTCTCTCTGGCCCTGCAGCATTGCATGTAATGTTTTGGCAGATTTTATTTTTTTTGCTTTTTGGGTCACACTTGGCAATGTTCAGGAGTTACTCCTGGCTCTTCACTCAGGAATTACTCCTGTCGGTGCTCGGGGGACTGTATGGGATGCCGGGATTGAACCCGGTCAGCCACGTGCAAGGCAAAGGCCCTACCCGCTGTGCTATCGCTCCGGCCTGTTTTTGACAAATTTTAGCAAAATAATTTTTACTGAGTAAATTGGATAGGAATTTTTTATATCTGGGAGCCCTATACCCGTTACACATACAGATTTTTTCTTTTATCTGTTTTCTACTATTAAATAGTAACTATGATAACTCTCAAGCGTGTGAACATAGATCCTATTTTGGGGACCTCCAGGGTTTCTAGGCAATCCTTGGCAGGCTGGTGTGTCTGATAGTTTTCTTCCCACCCAGCGTGACTCCTAGCTGTGCCCACTGACCTTGCCATGCTGGCAAATGAACTCAGCCCCTGGCCCCTGAGTATCAGGTCTCCAGAGAAGTGTTTGGAATCCCACAGCGTGACCTTCTGAGGGCTTAGCAGTTTCGATTCCCAATATGGTACTGTCCTATATTTGTCTCTCCTTTTCACGGCTGTGGGATGTTGTCAAATTTAAAAAAATATTGACAAGCCAAAAGATTAAAAAGATATTTTAAGTATACTAGAGCAGTGTTTTCAGATGATCCTAAGGTCCAGGGATTGAGTCATTCCTGCGATGCAAGGCCCCAATCCCGTGGCCCCCTGTGGGTGTGGCCCCAACATGAACCCTACAGAACCAGGTGGTCCTGCACCAGAAATGTCCATTACTTCATGTGAGTTGGCATGTGCGGCACTTCATGTGCTTCAGCTTGGCCCTAACACAGCCGTGTCCCCTGTCACCCGATCCCAGAGCGTGTGGGGCTTTGTGTCACGAAGGTTGAACCACCAATGGGTTGACATCTGTGGTCTGAAGTGTCCTGGGAGGGCTGCAGTGAGGCCTGGTACTGAACACGACCCCCATGTATTCAGAAAATGTTCCTCGGTGTCTTTCCTGAACCACAGCCTGGGTGGAGCAGGCTCGAGGCTGAAGTGCATTATTGGTACATGGGAGCTCAGGTCTGAGCCTACGCATCACAGATCCTCTGGAGTAAAGGCCCACATTGCTCTGTGTGGCCTCAAAATAAAAAAACAACCCCAAACACCAGGGTTTTACTCAGGTCTTTGCTTTATGATAAAGCAGCATATACCATTTATCTGTATCAGTAAGTTCAGGTAACTTCCACAGAGTAAAACAATGAACAAAACCCACTAACATTATCAGCTTTGACTAATCCCCTTCTCACCCCTGGCATGCCAGGTTTCCCATGACTTGATGGAATGGTTTGAGGCTCTTTGAATGTTCCTGGAGTGGGCAGATGCCCTTGGGCTATCTTGCATGTGACAGGACATATTGAGATGTTACTGGTACCTGCTCAAGTAATTGATGATCTACGGGAAGTCAAGTGGTCAAGTGAAGTGATTGTAAAACCAGATACACTTAGATAAAAGGCTGTGCTGAAGATTCTAGTATCAGGTTCCTTCTGTTTCTGGTTCTTACTAGCCAGGGGATCTCCAAAGGCTGCCCCCCCAGTCAGCAGACAGACTGCAGCAACCACCACCCAGCCTTCACCATGGCCTCCTCTACCTCCTCGTTAGCCCCCCACACCTGGTGGGATGGACACAAGGACCCCACAGGCACTGGAGAAGTCTGGGTGATCTCGTGCCTTATGGAGACCACCTGCTGCATAAAGGGGTTCATTTTCTGCCCTAGGACGAAGAGACGTTAGTATGTCTGTGGTGAGGACGGGAACCGACCCTCAGCCTGTTTCCTCCATGCGCTTGTGCTGTTCTCTCAGGCCTTTTCCAGTGAGGAAGCACAAAGGAGCGGAAAGGGTTGAAGAGGACCTGGGCGCCCTTGTGGGGGTGTGAGCGATGCAGATGGATGAAGGGTGCCTTGCACAGAACTCCAGTCTGGGAGTGCAGGATGGTGGTGGGCCTCGGCCTGAGCCCTGATTCCAGGACAGGCTGCCAGGATCTTCCTCTCCTCCTACGAGTTGGCAGCGCTCTCTCTTGGCTGAGACCTAACCTTATGCTACCTCAGGCAGAGGCTTGCCAACAGGAGCCTGATTGGAATGGAGAGAGTGCGGCAGGGAGAGGGCTTGCATGCATGGGCTCAGGGCAGTGGGAAGGGGGCTTGTATGCAAGGACCCACGGCAAGGGGGTGTACGCACATACCCAGTGCCGTGGGAGGGGGATTGTATGCACGGATCCAGGGCAGGGTGGGGGGTGGTGGTGGTGGTGGTGGTGTGTGTGTGTGTGTGTGCGCACTTGGGGTGGGGTGGGGGTGTCGTATGCATGGACCCAGGGCAGTGGGGGAGGGGGCTTGCATGCACGGACCCAGATTCCATCCTTGGAACCCCATATTGTCTCGGAGCCCAACCAGGAGTGAGGGACCGAGCACAGAGCCAGGGAGTAAGCCCTAAGCACTGCCAGGTGTGGACCCAAACACAAAAAGTAAGGACAAAATATATTCTGATTATAAAAAAGAGAAAACTAAGCAGAAATGTCAGAAATTTATTCCCCAAAAGAAATGAGTTTTAGTGTCTCCCCGACAGTCCCCACAGGAAGCCCAGACACAAAGTAACAGCATCTTCACTCCACAACTTCCTGAGGACTGAGCTGGCCACAGTGCGAGGGAGACTTCAGGTGCGCGAGAGGGGTGGAATCCCCAGGGCGTCGTGTGTCAGGAACAAGGGCTGGTACGGCTCAAAGGCCTCAGGCTGCAGTTCTGGGAGGTCCAAGGGCCCTGGTGGGAAAAGGTGCCTGTGCTGTGCCTGAGGCTGCACCTGGGAGTCTCTGGAGCCTGGCAGGTCAGCCCGGGCCTTTCTCTTCCTCAAAGCCCTTGCACCCGCATACCTGTGCTGTCCTTTTGGTCAGACAAGGCAGATATTTCCTCTCAAAACCGAAAACTGGCTTAATAGAATGGCTTGGATTAGCAAGAAGTGAGAAGCCAGTTTTCTTGTGCCTAGCCCAGACAATTCCCTCTGACCTCAGACCAGTCCCTGACGACCCCGGTCCTCTTTCAAAGGGGCTCCATGGCCACAGGTAGGACCCTGGCCATAACAGAACTCGACCCTCCTGCCACTGGGCAGGCTCACCCTCACAGAGCTCAGTCAGCTCCAGGGAGTGTACTGAGGGGTTGAGAGGGCCAGCCCCTCCTTCTCAGCGGCAGCCTGCTTGCCAGCAGCTCTGAGGGGAGGGAGTTAACGCCAAGGTACCTTGCAGGATAGGGTCCTCAGGGTCCTCCCTCAAAAGTCTGTTTCTGGAAGGCTTCGAAGCTGACAGTTGCGTCATTCTCTGGAATCCCCTGGGGCAGCTGCTCTTCTCCAGGCTTGCACAAGTCGTATTTCACCCACTGGTAACTGGGGGTCAGAGGGCACGCCCGAAAGCCTCCTGAGGCTGCAGCACCACATGCGGCCGGGCATCTGCCAGTGTTTCCCGCATGTCTCCCACAGACCTTGGCTCCTCTGCCGGCATGCCAGCCCTTTAGATGTCACTGCACACAGGTGGAGATGACCACCCGGTGCGGGTCACCGTAAGCGTGAGGGGACCCAGGCTGCAGCAGGCAGCGGGACCCTGGACCCCTGAGCGGGGCTTCTCTGAACGGAACTTACTTGATGCACTCCTGTGCTCCGGGACTACTCTGGATCAGGCTGTGAATAGCTGGATGTGAAAACCCAAAAAGTCAGCTCCGGACGGAAGCAAGTTGGGCGTCAGTTTCCCCCTAAACAGGAGCATTTTATTTTGAGCCGAGAAGGGATCTGGGGAGAACATGAGCAGTGTTCCCAGGAGACTCATTGCCCCCCCCCCCCCTCCTTACTGTGCCCCCTGGAGCTTCCAGGCTGCTCCGCTAACTCGTGACCAACTCACGTGGTTGTACTGAGGGTCTTGAGGAGCTCTCCGTGACAGGCATCGTGGAGCAGCTGACAATGGCATTCTGGGGGGGTCGTCTTCAGGGACAATCTCAAACTGAGAAAGGAAGGAGCAAAGAAGTGGTCAGCCTGCTAGGAGGAAGAGTAGAATGGAATATCCCTCAAAGTAGTTCTTCCCTTGAAACGCAGTACAGCTTGCTCTAGCCATTCTTCTTCCCCTGGCTTTTGGGATGCGGTGCTCAGGGTCTGTGTCTGGTTCAGTGGCGGGGGTGAGCCCGGGCTTCCGCATGTCCAGCATGGGCTCTCCCTCTGAGCCACCTTCCGGAGGGTACAACTTCCTAGAGTGTTAGTAAAACTCAGGAAGTCCAACAACACAGAGGAAGTTCTTTAACTCCATGCTTCTTGCCCCTCGCCTGAACCTACCCTTCCAGACCATTTCCTGTCCTCTTCACTGACACTGAAGTGCAGATGAAAAGGGCATTTGTAAACAGACAAGGCGATTGTTCCGCATCTTGCAGAGGAATATTACAGGTCATTCTGACTGCAGCCTCCTTCAGTTTTTTAACCCATCTTCTGAACTGCAAAGTGTCTTTACTGATAAACAAACTGCTGATATCATACTGACACCAAGGAATTTTTCCGAAGAGTATTTTATTAGTGAGCGGCTAGAGCAGTAGTGCAGTGGCGAGGGTGCTTGCCTTGTACATGGCCAACCCAATTTTAATCCTGGGCACCACATATGGTCCCCGAGCCCTGGCAGAGTGATCCCTGAGCACAGAGCCTGGAATAAGCCCTGAGCATCGCTGGGTGTGCCCCCCACCCCCACCCGAGTATTTTATTACTAATGCTATCTTAGTTCCATGTAAAGTTCAAGTAATTTCCAGATTTTTGATGCTTATTCATGATCACCTCAAACAGCATTAGTTTATTCTGTGTGTATACACATATTTTAAATACATTTAAAAGACACTATTACATGTCAGCTTTCTCTAGAATTCCAAACGTTCCAGCAGGCCTTTTACTACTGTCCATTTTCCTCTGCAGCTGTTACTTCACTGGAGTCAGTTCTATTAGTCACACTTTCTAGAGCTCTTGCAAGCCTGTCGCTGAATTGGGATTGTCAGGCAGGGACCACGTTACGGGGCTCAGAGAGCGAATGGTTACCTGAGGCTGTGTGCCCCCGTCCTTGATCTGACAGGTGTAGAGACACTTCCGGTCGGGGTGCTTCATGCTGGCATAGAGCCGAGTGCTGCAGTAGCCCACTGGGTAGATGGCATTCTCATCATGGAAGCCAGGCCGGTCGGTGATGATCTGGAAATGAGTCCCCCGCCCGTGATGAGCGCCTGGGAGCACCGAGGAGTCCAGCGTGTAGTCCTGAGACCACGCTACGGCCCCTGAGAGTGACTGACCCCCGCACAGAGAAAGCAGAGGCTGTGGAGCAGACGAAACTGATCTGGCTGTCAAGGGTCGGTCTGGCTCCGCCCCGGGCTGCGGCTGGGCAGGAGGGGAGCCTGAGCCCATCCCGTGCCTGGTTCTCCTGGTCTCACTCACCTCCCCAGGCTATATACTGTTAGACCCCAGTCCGATGGGGAGCACAGGCCGTCCCGAGGGATCCAGGGCAATGGGCTGGACCAGCTTGCGAGCACCTGCCTCCATTTTCTTTTCCTGGATGTTTTCTTCAGAACTGAAATGCAAATCTGGGGTCACCTACTTTGAGCTCCCCGCAATGCTGAGGGCAAGGGAAAAGAATTTACAGTGAAAGCTAAAAGCCAATCCTGGATCTCTCCACTCACGCGCCCGAGTTCCCAGGAAAACTCGCCGCCCACCAAGCAGTAAGCCGTTTCATGGTAGTACTTGGGGCTTAGCAGCCTTCCCTTTGCAAGGCCCGACTTCCTGGATAAGGTCGGGGAACGCCTGTGCCAACAGCGTGCTCCAGAGGCCACTGAGCCCATTTCCCTGCCCTCTACGAAAGACTGAGCTGAAGGTCCCCAAGTCGGACATCGGAAGCGCGAGGCCTTAGCCTGCTCCTTCTGGCGAGCAGGTGTGGCTGGAGCTCCCTCCACACACTTGCTCCTTGGGCCTTCGGGCTGCTTAAGGACGGTGAGAGCCGATGTTCATCAGTGGCCAGGTGTGTCACCAGGGAGGACCAGGTCTCTGGCATTAGTCCTCGAGCCACCAGGACAACCGACATCCTCTCCCCAAGCTACCTTCCAGTTTGTTGTTCTCTTTGCCTTTTTCTTTTTCTCCTTCTTGGATTTCTTCCCAAATGGTTCCTCGGCCCCAGTGCTGGGCCCAGCCCCCTGTAAAGGTCCTACTGTGCTGGCCACACTATAAGCCAGGGGCAGACTGGAGCCGTGGGGTGCAACTGTGGCCTGCACGCCGCCTTCAGTGAGAGCCTGAAGCTGCAGCAGCTTCTTTAACAGGTACCTAAGGGAGAGAAGACAGCGAGCAGAGAGGCATAAGCTCCTGCCAGATCTCAGTTCGGCGCAGACTCCACAAACAAGAGCCAGAGCTATGTACCGAGACTGTCACACGCACGGACGTGTTTTTGTGGATGCTCGGTTTAAGCGGGCTCAGGCAGCACTCAAGAGTGAAAGGGCAGTAGTGTCCCTGGGTGTGGAAGCGGCGAGTGTCTACAGACACTGGGTTTTGCACAGAGCAGTTCTAAATGTGACCTGGAGCACGAAGGCAGACTCCTCCCCTTGCTTTGCCTTCCGTGTAAGGGCACAGCAGGGGGATTTCACAATCAGGTAACCTTAGGTATGGTCAGAGGATCTTGTCAGCAAGAACAGGCACTCTCTCATCACCAGGGCCCAACGGGAATAAGGGGAAATACAAAGTGCCAGAACATGTGAATGGCTCAGGGAATAGGCCAGAAGTACTGCCCGGTGGGCTGTCCTATGCTCTGACACCCTGCTGCAGAATCCCAGGGCGGGTACACCCAGTCACCAAAACATTACTCGGAGCACAAAGTAAAGGCCAGCTCACCTTCTTTCTTCTTTTTGCTTTAAGAAATTTTTCCTCAGGCAGCGAGCAATTTCATCACAAATAGCAGCATTTTCCTTTAAGGGAAAAAAAATGAGAGAAGTCATAAAATGTCCAATCAGAATGTTGTTCTGAGGTACTCTATTTCAAAACAAGTGCTGCAGTGTGCGTGTGAGCTGGCCTAACGCGTAGACAGACTAGAGTCCGCAGGGAAGAAAACCTGGGTCTCCGGGACCCCTCTGAGTGAAAAAACGCAGCTATGAGTGACTATACTGGGATAAGGTGGTAAACGAGGATGGCCTGGGCAAGCCAAGAGGCCGGCCAGCCTGGTCAGGGAAGCCCCTGGACAGAGATCGTGCACACTGAGTGGCAGCTAAACCCAGAGATGGTGGCGTCTCATCCTGGTCAGCAGCAGTGGGGAATGAATGTCCAGTCCCAAGTGCCTTGACCCTCGGACTGTGTATAAAACCGACAGAACCGCAAACATGCTGCATGATATGAACCTTGAAGAGAACTGGTTGGAACCAGTGAAAATCTAGGCTGTAATATGCTTAAATCTTAGAAACTGCTAATGTGCACTCAAGCATCTCTTTTCTGCCCAGCTTAAAGAGAACCCTGGGCTCTGGAGCTTCAGAGGTGGAGCCTCCCACTCTCCCTGTCCTCAGGGAACCTTCACGTTCTGGCCGGAACCTGGGTCCTGCTTTGTGCGAGGCGAACGTGATAACCACTACACTATGGAAACTTAGTAGTAGAACCTGGATCCTGCTTGTAACAGGCTCTAAATATCAGGTACCTTGGACAGGTAGGAAAGTAAATTTTGATTTTTAAATTTTGATTTTAAAATTCTCTTTCCTGTGCCTATCGGGCTAAGTTCTCATTCCTGCAGCCGGGGAGGTCCACGACTTTGGCAGGAAGGTCTGTGTGGACTCAGCTCTGGTAAACGTTTCTGGACCCCACTTCCTGTTTCCAGCCTTTAACAAGCCAGGCTGCTGTCACCAAGCTGTGGCTACCACACGTGTCCATTCACTTTCACTGCACCCCAGCCTCTGGGCCCACCCACAGAAGGGGACAAACGCTGGGGCGCCCCCAAAGATGCCAGCCAGGATGTGTGTGTGTGTGTGTGTGTGTGTATTGAGAGGGGGGGGTGTGTCACTCCGTGGATCCTGGGCTCTGCCATCTCTTAGCGCTGGGGGTGGGGTGTGTGTGTGTGTGTGTGTGTGTGTGTGTGTGTGTGTAGGGGTGGGTGGTGGTAGCAGGTGTGTTGTGGGATGAACTGCCATCAGGCCGTCCAGGTGGAGCGGACCCTGGGCCTCGCTCCTGTTTTATCCAGCGGGGCCTAACTCTCCGGGTGGTCAGAGAATGGCCGCAAGACCAGGCCGGCGCCAGCGCACTGCTCAAGCGCACGGTACCCAGGGCGGCCTTTCGTCCTCCCGTCGCTCGCGTTTACAGGTGAGGGGCCGGGGACGTGGGGGGCGCCGGGCGGACTCACAAACACCGTGGCCTTGGCCGCCTTGCGCAGCCGCAGATACTTGAGCCGGTACTTCTCGTTCTGGCTCTTCTTCGGGAGCTTCTTCATCCTGGCCCTGGCGGCCTGCAGCGGAGCGGGCGGCGACGAGGCCGGGCCGCCCAGCAGGCTCATGGCGCGGCGGGCATCGGCTCCCAGCAGCAGGCGGGCAGGCGGCCCTGGGCCTCTCGGCTTGACGTTTCGTGCACTTGCCCGGAGTACGGCGCGGCCGACTTCGGAGGAGTATGAGGTCTGGCCACCAAACCCGCAACCGGCGCCCGCCAGCACTTCCGCGTCGGGCTTCGCGGAAGAAGTCTTCCCCGGAAGTGACGCGACGAACTCACGTCACTTCCGGGCCTGGCGGGGCCCGCCCCTGGTCGGAAAATGGGCTGCCGTGATGCTCCGCGGGCGCTGGACCTCAGTCTGTGTCTTGGTCCTGCTCTTGGGCGCAGGTGTTGCCTCGTTCTCGCCGTCTTCAAAGTCTCAGACACACGCCCGTGCCCCGCGCGGGACTCGTGCTCAGAAACGTTTACCCAAGTACCCCTAAGGGCGTTTCTGCTCAGCCGGCCGCCGGCACGAGGTCGAAGCTGCAGCCCAGGCTCCTCGCAAAGCAAAATGAAAGCTGAGATGGCCCCTGAGGGTGCAGGGGATCGGTCCGCGCCCGTCTGCCGGGCAGGATCCGCAAGTCCAGCTGTAACTGCACCTAGCTGAGCCCTAGCTCAGGGTCACAGTCCCCCTAGACCCCAAATGCTCTAGAATAAATGAGATATAAAATGTAAGGTACTCTTCTTGAGATACAATTTTATAGATTAAGAATTTAGAGTGAATTGTAGCCATGGAGGTGGGCTGGGGGAAGGGGGAGGGAACCGGGGACGTTGGTGGTGGGAGATGGGCACTGGTGGAGGGACGGGTGCTGGAACACTGTACGACCAAAACCCAAATATGAACTTTTTAATTGTATATCTTTGTAATTGTAAAAATAAAAAAAATTAAAAAAAAGGAATTTAGAGTGAATTGTAAATGCGGAATTAAACTATGTACACACTTAGAAAGTTCAGTGGATTACAGGAGTTAAAAATTTCTAACGTTCATATAAGTAACTTAGAATTAAAGTACAAAATAAGATTTAGAACTGATGACTCCAGTAGTTCTTTTTTGGGACCTGTGTAAGTCCCAGGGTATGAGGAGATGATCCGGCAGAGAAGGTGTAGAGGTGCTTGTGTGTTCCCGAGTGGTGCTGGTTGGATCTGGCCATTTTCGTGGAGCAACTACCCACGTGCTTGCATTAACACCCCCAAGCAGCCATATAATTAAGTTTTCGAAAACTACCGGGAATGTTTTCAGCTACATTTTTCACTTGCATGCCTTTCTTTGGTAACACACAGTGACATTTTACGCTGGAACCTGGAAATAGTTCTGAGTGAATGGGAGAGGTTTCCTTCCACAAACAAAGAGCCTGATTTGCCAAGTGCCTAACTTATTTGTTTTCCAACCTTATTTTGACCTTGCAAGCTTTGTGATCCGACCTTATTTTCATATGTGTATTGTACAATGGGAGGGAAAGTGATATTATTTGCTTGAACTTAAAAGGTGCTTTGGTCAATGGAATTTAGTAAAATTTGCTTTTAAAATATTTGTTTCTTGAGTTGTGGGGGTGATGGGGCGACAGAGAGGGCTGAAGTGTGTCCTTTGCTAGCGCGAGCCGGGAGCACTGAGCTGGAGGAGACCCTGAGCTCAGCTGAGTGTTGCCCCAACCCCCACCAAAAATCTGTTTACTTTGCAATTTAGAAAACAGGTCATGTAAATTTTAGAAACCTGGAATATAGTACAAAGATTTTAAAAAAATCCCTAGTGCTGCTGTATGTAGCAAATGACTTTTAATATGCTTATATGTGGCATGTGTATTTAATATCTCAGATAGTGCATGTCAGCGATCCCTGCATTTCTTGGCCCACTGCCTCCTTTTTCAGAAAGAAGTTACTCAGTGCTGGTCCTGAGACTACTCCTGCCCCCTCTCCAAGGGTCCAGTTGCCCCCAGGGGTGGTATTGCCCATGTTGTGAAACACATGGCTTAGGTCAGTGGTCTTTAACCTCCAGTCTGTGGACGGCAGACAGGTTGCCTGCAGGTGGAAGAAGGTAGAGTATTGGCTCAGCTCATGCCGGACACATTCCTTTTCGTGCTCACCACAGTGTGATGTTGGCCTCTTTACAAGCATAATCTTACTTGCCTGCTTACTATTCCATTTAAGACATGATTCTTTTTTTTGGGGGGCTTCTTTTTAATTTTTTAATTTTTTATTAAACACTTTATTATTACCGTGAGATTACAACATTGCTCATGTTTAGAGGTTTCGGTCACATAGTGTTCCAGCACCCCGCCCTCCACCAGTGCCCATTTCCCACCACCAATGTCCCCAATTCCCTCCCCCTCCCATAGCCTTAAGACATGATTCTTTTACATCACTATTTCCAGCTGCTTTGACTGCTTGGTCATCAGTTATGCAAAGTGCTTCTTTGTTCACTGTCTTCCCCCCTCCCTCATTCAGGGTTATTTAGAAGCCGACTGGGTGTGCTCTAATCAGTGTAAGGTTACAGCACATTTCGGTCACTTATGTATTCAACAGAATATTTAGTGCTTACTATGAATCAGCCTTTAGGAAACCTATTTAGGAAGGCAAGACAGGACATCAAAGGGCAATATTAATATGGTATAATAATGTTATCTGAGAGGTAGGTATTGGGTGATATGGCTGCACCAAGCTAGAGGAGTGGAGATAAGGAAGTTTTCTAGAAGGAGCAGTTGGACAGACTGAAGAACAGTCAGTGATCGGCTCAGAAGGAGCTGGACAGCGGGCAGAGGGGGCAGTGCATTGAGCTCGGTGTCAGAAGGCGCAGGTGCTGGAAGCGGCCTGTCAGAGAGTCTGGAGGGAGCCAGAGGAGAGACCAAGGTCAGCTCTTTGAACCCAGTGGAAGGCCTGGGCCGAGGATTTGGGGATCACTTTTGCCAGTTTTAGTAAACTTAAATGATTTTTATCAGAAATGACGTTTTTTCTACTCACCTATAGGAAGAAGCCTCTAGCTGGTCTATGCAAAAACTAAAGAAACACATACTGGGGGGCTGGAGCGATAGCACAGTGGAGAGGGCTTTTGTCTTTCACACTTCTGTCCTGGGGGTTCGATCCCTGGCATCCCATAGGGTCCCCCGAATACCGCCAGGAGTAATTCCTGAGTGCAGAACCAGTAGTGACCCCTGAACACCACTGAGTATGGTCCTAAAAAGACCCTCCAGAGAAACACATACTGGTGAAACTCTAAATGAAACATCAGGTAAGAAACAAAGCATGGTATTGTGGGTCAGCCGCAGCCTTTAGAGTCAGATTAAACCCAGGTCTGGAGCAGGAGTTAGAAGTTCAGAATGGATGATGAGTCAGAAAGAGAGAAGGGGTCAATTATTTGACTTACTTTGAAGAGGACAGGATTGGTGATGGACACAGTGGGCAGAAGTTGGGTATCATAAGAGCCATGAAGAAGGGAGCAAGAGAGATACTGGTCAGGCTTGTGCCTTGCATGGAACTGACTCGGGCTCAATCCCCCAGCATACACAAGAACACCTGAGCGCCACTGGCTGTGGCCTCCAAACCAAAAAAACCAAACCAAACAAATTGTGAAGGCGCCTGTGATGGTGAAGGCCCTGGATTATGTGAGGAACATTTATCTGCGTACTGCCAAGCTGCATTCATGGCTGAGCTCAGCTCCAAGAACAGTTTATAAGTTCTTACCATTGTTCTCTCCTTAGGTTACTTACTGGGCTGTGCAGCGCCAGGCAAGGCTCATGAGTTCCACTGAAGCCGGGCACATTCCTCGGATTTTAAGCCACACAAAATGGTTCCTAGGAAACTCTTATAAATACCTTTATTCTCTTGCCCTTGCTCTTTGGGAAGAGCTGTGCCTTAGCAGGACTCGCAGAAAAGGGAAGAATCTGCCTTCATACCTGCCCTGAGAGTGTCCTTTCCAGATGGACGCTTTCAAGCATGTCAAAGAACCTGAAAGACATTTGCTCAGGCTTCTCTCCTCTCCCCCATTGTGTGTCCCAGTCCTGATTTTTTTTTTTTTTTTTTTTTTAGCTCTTGAAATCTTTAGCTCCAACTTTCAGCCTCATTTTCATATGTGGATGGTATCTTCTCACATTCTAATGAACGTGGTTATGATCTAAGGGAGCCTAGACTGGATAATTCTGTACGTACCATGCCTCATTTTTGTGTGTTGAGGAGGAAGTAGAGTCTCGCTCCTGAACGTAACGTGTTACCTTATGTTAAGGAGCCCGTAACGTGTCTCGCTCCCCCCACCTTGGTTTCTACACTATGGGTTTTCGTCGTACCCACGGTGGGCGAGGTGCTTGGGTTTGGAGGGTTCCAGGCCTGCCAGCAGCGTCATGAAGTCGACCACGGTGTCGATGTTGTGCTTCTCAGTGGTGGTGTCCTTGAGCACGCCCAGAGGACGCTCAGCCAGCTGAAGGAGATGAGCTCGGAGATGTTGGCGCGAGGAGGAAGAGGAGGATGACATTGAGGTCGTTGACGGGCAGCCCAGCATCTTTCTGCTGAGGAGGTCAAAGGCCGGGAGCATCTCATAGACAGACAGGAGCCCCTTGTCCCAGCGACAGAGCCGTGTGAGGTTGTACAGGATGATAGGAACCAAGAGAGTGTAGACGACTACGCTGCAGATGCTGACCACCTGGAAGATGGCCAGGGAGGTCAGCCTGCACGTGACCAGCGGCGGCACCTGGGGGTCGGTGCTGAGGAGCCCCGACTTGAGGGAGCAGCTGAATTCCTCCTGGAAGAAGATGTCCAGGTGGAAGTGGCCCAGGTACAGGTAAGCGGCGGCCGTGAGCAGGAGCAGGAGCAAGTTCCGCAGCAGGTAGGTGGCCACGAGAGAGTGGGAGCGCTGCTTACATGCCAGGTAGCGCTCGAGCAAGGGAACTCGAGTAACGCTCCTTCCGGGCCCTGTGCAGGGGAGACAGGAGCCTGGTCACTGGGGCCACTCGGCACCAGGCTCCCCTGAAGAGCCACGCAGCGAAGGTGCGAAGGGCCACTCAGCACTGGGCTCCCGGGAGCTGAACACAGGCATCTCTGTCTCTTGTCAGAGCGGAGCACCAGAACACGGGGTTCTCCCAGCACTGAGTGCATGAGGCAAGGCTGTTTTGAAATATGTTTGGAAAACATATTTCAAATATGTTTTGAAATATGTTTGGTCAGTGGTCACTTTGGATTTATGCCCAGCAGACCCACTAAAGGTCCCAAGGGCTAATTTATTTATTCTTTTTTGGGGTATTATCTGGTGGTGCTCAAGGATCACTCCTAGCTCTGTGCTCATGATCACTCCTGGCAGAGCTCAGGGGTGGGGGACCATATGGGATGCCGGGGGTTGAACCTGGATTGGCCACGTGCAAGGCAAATGCCCTACCCACTGTGCTATTGCTCTGGTCCCTTCCTTCTTTCCAGAGCAGAAATACAAAGAGGGAATTACACTGTGCCCCTCGAGGATCATCCAGGGGGTGGTTTAGGGGTTCTTCTGCCTGGGTGCTTGGTCCTGTGCACCAAGCCCTTGAGAAGGGAGGGGAGGGACCCACTCACTTGTCCAGCTCATCCCAGAACACGTGGGAGTCGGAGTTCCTCTGGCGGATCTTCAGCATGTGCTGCACCAGGCGGATGGAGCGGTTGTAGGATTTGTCGAGCTCACTGATGATGAAGAGCAGGTCTGAGCTGAGCGCCGGCGTGGCCGTGTACTGCCACAGCATGGTGGGCAGGTACATGGCTATGGCCAGCGCCAGCAGGGAGTACGGGAGGGCCTGCAGGACAGAAGGGAGCTGAGCCAGGGCATCCAGGCCTGCTCCCACTGCAGGCAGGCAGTGTGGGATGGGGCTGCCACAGATGGTGAGTGGGGGAGGGGGACCCCAGGCTCTCTCTGAGCCAGCCAAGTGTGAATGGCCACAGGGAGATGGATGGTGGGTCTCATGGCCTGCAGACACACAGCTGAGGGCCGTCCCCATGCAGGGCTCAGAGGGGGCATTTTATTATGATCCTCTTGGGGCTTCTGGTGCTCAGGAGGTTGGGGGCCATTATTGACCTACTGGGTCAGCTCTTCGCTGCAAAGCCTAGGGGAGCTGGTGCTGCCCAGCCCTACAGTATGGGGGTACCTGGGCCACCCGGCTGGGCTGGGGGCCCCACATTGCAGCAGCAGACTTGGGGGAATCACTAGGGTGGGCTGCTGGTGCCCTAATTGCAGTACCATCTCCCGGCCCCCAGAAGGGGCACTTCAAACAGCAGGTCAACCAGTGCATAAAGCTTCCTGGCTCCACGGCCCAAAATCACACATACTGGATTCCCAGAGCCTGGAGGTGGTGCCACAGCGAGAGGGGTGGGGTGGGATGATCAGGGAGAGGGAAAGCTCCGGTCCAGCAACCCTCCCCTTACCTTGTGAGGCCACAGTGATTTGGTCTTGTACTGGCCAGACCCCTCCTGCTCGTGATGGACCAGGGATTCCCAGCAGGAACTGTCCACGAAGGCGGCCTGCCAGGCGCTGAAGTTTCCCGGGAGAAGCAGCTGATGGGAGAGCCTGCAGCAGGGGCCTGGGGTGAGGCTGCACAGCCGAGTCCACAGAGTGGCCGACGCTGCCCCCCGTCCTGTTCTGTGTCTGGCCAGCATTGTCCCCCCAAGCCCCAGTTTCCTGGGCTCAGCACAGCCCAGTCCCTATGGGATGTGCTGGGACAGTGTCCCAGTGTCTGGCTTAGGCCTGGCATGGTCCAGGCTGCCTTTGCTGTCTGCAGGATGTCAGCGGTGGCAGAGGGGGTCCAGCCCCTGCCCGAGAGAGCTGGCAGCAGAGCTCCCAGACTTACTGGTATGCTCCCTTTTCAAACACCCCCCCCCCCCCCAACTACTCATCACCCCCCCTGGAAACAAACCTTTAAGTGACCATACCGAAGCCCCCTCCCGTTCCTTTAGGTGTCCCCAGGGGGCAATATTGCCCACTTTGGGAAAGGCTGGCTAAGAGAATTAATTCTAGGATCTCTGAGCCCAAAGGGGGAAAGAGGGGTAGAGGGGAGCTAGGGGTGACAGTGGTCTCGGGGAAGAGGTGCCGGCTTTTTCGTTTCTAAATATGGAAAGCCGGGATCAAACCCAGATCAGCCATGTGCAAAGCAAACGCCTCCCTGGTGAACTCTCACTCCACAAACTTTAGGAAATGCATTTCAGAGTCTGGGGCATCCCAGACTCCAGTCTTCTCTGCTTCTGGAGGTGCCCTGGCTGGTTAGCGGGAGCTATTTCCACTCAGACCCCCGCAGGATGAGACCAGGTGTCTGCCCCATTGACTCTGGGCAGCCACTTACCGAACGAGAACTCCTGGGCAAATGCCAGGGACATCAGCAACAAGGGGAAACCCACGGCGATGAACTTGACCATCCGGTCCAGGGGGAGTTCCAGGCGCAGGCCCTTGAGGCGAGGCCCCCTGCGGTCAGGCAATAGGGCATCTGAGAGCATGTACTCAGCGGCTGTGTGTGCCAGTGACATGGTGCTGGGCTTAGGGGCGCGGATGGCAGCAGCAAGGGTTCCAGGAGTGACGGGAGCAGTGTGGGCTCGGAGCTGCTGTGACGGCCACCCCAGCTGGCGGAGGTTTGTAGTGGAGCCGCCTGTGGTTGTCTAAGTAGCTGGCCGGGCCTGTGCCCACAGCTCACCTGCTGATTGGAGGATCAGGGCCTCCCTGCAGGAGGGTCGGCTGTTGGCTGGGGCTGCTGCCCGGCTGCTGTCTCTGGGTTTTCCCAGAGCAGATGGAGGCCGTGGCTTTATGCCTCCCCTCTCATTAATAAAGTATTTTTTGGCAGCATGGTGGAGAGAAGGAGGGCTACGAGCCAGGCCCCCCCCATGTAATTGGTGAGGAACTTGGGTGGGGACTGCTGAGACGTGTGGAAGGCCCTCATTTGTGGCCTGGGGTGGGAGTTGAGGCCCCACGATCAGCGAGGACGGCTGCTTCCTATGGTCTTTGCCCCAATCAGGATCTTGCCTTGGGTCCAGGCCCCTTCCAGAAACTTCTCTATATTTGGCTTCAGTTTCCTTCCCTGCTTCTTTTCCCAAAATACTTCACAACCACGGATTTATAATTTCCATTTTTTTCTATTTGTTTTGGGCCACACCCTTGGTGCTCAGAGGCTATTACTAGCTCTGTGCTCTGGGGTGACCCTGGGGTGGTGCTCAGGGGACCAAGTGGTGGGTGAACTCGGGGCTCTCACATGTGAGGTATGCACTCAACTCTGTGGAGCACTCTGCCCAACTCTCTCTCTCTCTCTCTCTCTCTCTCTCTCTCTCTCTCTCACTCTCTTTCTCCCTCTCTCTTTCCTTTCCTATCAGTTTTCTAGAGGGCTATTGGTAGTGGAAAGGAGACATCTCTGGACATTGGAGGGAGAAAGCTTCCAGCCAAGACCTTTGCCCTTGGTCGGCCTGATTGGCCAGGCCTTTTGTGCCTTTCCGTTCAGGCTCCCAGTGGCGTGTGCTGATTGACAGCTCCTGAGCGTCAGGACACTGCACGTGAAGCAGCTTATGACCTGCACGTGTAGGGGCTGCTGATTACCACGTGCTGGGTGGGAGGAGGAGCAGCCTTGGGCCATACAAGCTCTCGGGCCTCTCAACAGGGTTCAGTGCAGTGGTTCTCCCTCCCTACAGAACCCAGGGACCTCTCGGATCACACCACAGAGCTTGGGGACCGACGAGGGCTACCCCAGGCAGAGCTCAGGGACCTCCACAGCCACAGCTTGGGGTGCCGTGTGCTACCAAGGATTCAAGATGAGGAGTCTCCTTGGCATTTTTTGTATTGGCGCTGTGCCAGTTTGACTCTCGCCGCCATGAATGAGATACACCTTCCTTCTCCAACCGCCCGGGCCTGTGAGTTCCTGTGTGTTTCAAGGTAAGCAGCTAGAACAGTCTTCCCCTTAGCTTGCTTGACTTGTACATTTAAACTTTTATTTCTTAGGGGAGATGGAAGGCACAGCTTGGGGTGCCCATTGCCCGGGCTCAACCCCCCACTCGGTGGTATTTGGCCCCGCCATGCAGGCCCCTGGTTCAGTGCCTGGGAGGTGCAAGGTGTCACTTCAGCACAACGCTGGTCTGAGGGGGTGTCTGGGCACTGTGTGTTTGGGCTCCCTCACCCCAGGCCCGCCTTTGCCGACTGTCCCCGTCGGCTCCCCACGCCGCATGTGCCCAGGGCTCCATATGCTTTTGCCAAATGTTTATTACGGGTTTGTGGGCCGGTGTTTTTTCCTGTCTTTAAAGAATGAGCTTTTGCTGGCAGTGTCTGTGTACTGTTGGCTGGGCAAGGACAGCTTCCTCACACGGGCGCCTAAGCAGGCCCTGAGCTGCCCAGAGGGCTCTTGGGGCCCTCCTAACATAGGTCTGCCTGTGTTTTAGAGAGGTGGGTTCAGGAATACGCTTTTGTGGGGATGCCTTTTGCTCTGCAATTACATTCATAATTCTCAAACATTTTATGAACTTTATACAAATGGAAAGGTGTGTGTGTATATATTTTTTTTGGTGTGGTCATATTTTGCTTATATTCTCTGCTCAATGGTGTGTGTTTTTAATTTTTTTTTATTTAATTTTATTATTTCCCCCAAATATTATTACACCATTTTAGACATACAATTGAAAGATGCTCATGTGGAGTTTTGGATCTACAGTGTTCCAACACCCATCCCTCCACCCAAACCCATCTACCATCCCAATGTCCCCACCTCCCCCCCCCCCCGCACCTCAAACTTGGCAGTTCTGTGTCATTTCTCGTCTTTATTCTCCTCCCGATAAACTTTCCTCCGTGGAATACAGTGCATAAAAGACATATGTTCACTATTTAGTGGCGGGCTGATCTGGGCCGACTGGTCTTGCTCTGTTGTCTGGTCGGAGGTTTTCGCGCTGGACACAAATGGTGGCTAGTGTGATGGGCGAGTTTCATCCGGCTGCTCTGGGACCCCCAGAGCGATGGGCCAACACCAAAACTTGCCTCCCGGGATCCCATGGCTGGTGCGAGCGGGCCCGCCCCCGCGCGCAGCTCTGTACTGATTCCCGGGCGGCGGCGGGTCCCCAGCTCGACAAAATGGAGGGGGTGGCTACCCGACTCCAGCGTCCCAGTGATTCCTGCCGGAGCCGCTACCTGGCGACTGGTCTTGCTCTGTTGATCGGTCGTGGGTCAGTTTCCAGCTCTGGAAGCGAAATGGTGGCGTGCATGGGGAGTTCACCGGCTGCCGGGACCCCCAGAGGCGAGGGCCAACACCAAACCCATCTCCTGGGTCCTGGTGGGCGGTCCGGCATACGGTTCCCGGGGTTGGGGGGTCCACAGACTCGAAAAATGGAGGGGGGTGGCTACTGACTCCATCTGGCGAATTCCAGGATTCCGCTCTGGGGCGTCTGGCTCGAACTGGTTTTCTGATGTCGGAGGCTTTTCGCCTGACGAAGATGGTGGCTAGTGTATGGCGGTTTCATCCGGGCTCGGGCCCGGGCGTGGGCCACCCACGCCCGGAGAGGGCGGGCGTGTGTGTTTTTAAATATCTCATGATTACTTTTTTTCTTTGTCCCTCATTTTTATTTGGCACTGACTTAAATGCTAAGAGTTTCAGGCACACAATGTTTTGGCACCTGCCACGGTGTCAGCATCCCCCACCATTATTTCAGAGTTCCTATGACTCCCACTACCTTGAAACATGCATCAAAATAATGAACTATTATCATATGGGCCATGTGTTTATAATAGTGCTTAGGCTTTTGACATACGTTTACCTTACCACCATCGAAGTGCTCAGGACCCTCGACCAATATCCTTATGTCACACCAGCTCACGTCATCATCCCACCCCCATTCTCCTTACCTGGCCTTCTCTGTTCTGTAATCTGGGGCCAAAGGGTTAAGCCTTTGATAACTCCCCTTCCCTTGTCTCTGGTCGCTGTGTGCCACAGGTGAGTGAGATCATCCGGCAATTCTCTTCCGCTCTGTCACTTTGCTAAATAAGATACCTCCAGTTCCCTCCAGATTGCAGCAGACTGCATAATTCCAGCTTTTCTACTGGCTGCATAGTATTCCATTGTGTATTCGGGACACAGCTTCCTTATCCCTTCATCTGTTGGACATTTGGGTTGTCTTCATATCCAGGGTATTGTACTGAGTGCTGTATTGAGCATCAGTGTGCATATGTATTTTTGAATATCATTTTTAAAACTTATTTTTTAAATTATTATTTTGACTTTTTGGGTCACACCTGGCAGTGCTCAGGGGTTTCTCATAGCTTTGTACTCAGGAATTATTCTTGGTCAGGGCCAGAGTGATAGTATAGCAGGTAGGGTGTTTGCCTTGCACGTGGCCAACCCAGGTTTGATTCATGGCATCCCATATCCCTGAGCAATACCAGGTGAGTGGTGAGTGCAGAGCCAGGGGTAATCCCTGAGCATCACCAGGTGTGACCCATAAAGCAAAAAAAAAAAAAAAAAGGAATTACTCCTGGTAGTGCTTGGGGGACCACATGGGATGCCAGGGATTGAACCTGGGTCAGTCACGTATAAGGCAAACGCTCTCCCTGCTGCATGCTCACTCTAGACCCCTGAATGACATTGTTGCTTACATGTCTTGGTTCTGCACTCGGTTCAGTTGCTGTGTCCAACAGCTAATGTATTTCTTCTGTAAACCATTTCTCTTTACTCACTTGCCTGTTAAACTCTTTGCTTGTGGAGGAGAATTTGATGGGGATAAATGTTGAGGACTGGAATTCTGGGTCACGGGTCAACATGTGTTCATCTGTCCTGTATATCACCCTGCTCTTCCAAACGCGCTTACAGGAAGGCTCCTGTAAAATTTTTTAAAAATTTCTTATAAATAGGGGTTCTTAAAGCATGGTACAAGAATTCCTGAGACTCCCTGAAGCTTTTTTAGGGGATATGCAAAATCAGCACAGTATCATGCTAACATTGAGGTGCTATTTGGGGTAGGGGATGTGGCCCAGTGTGTCCGTGGGGCAAAGCCCCAGTTCTACAAAAACAAAGGGGAAAAGATGCTGTTTGACTCTTGCTTGCTGCGTGTGTTGTGCAGTTTCCAGAGGCCGCACAATACGTGGTCTCAGTGGGTTGAGTCGAAGCAGGTGTGAGAGTGTCCATCTTTACTAGACCAGATTTGTAAAGCTATAAAGTAGTATCATTCTTTTTTGCTTTATTTCAGAAAATTGTTATTTTTCACGACTATATTACTATATAATGGATTTATTTTCACTTTTTTTTTTCTTTTTTTGGGTCACACCCAGCGATGCTCAGGGGTTACTCCTGGCTCTGTGTTCAGGAATTACTCCTGGCACTGAATGGGGGACCATATGGGATGCTGGGGATTGAACCTGGGTCTGCCGCATGCAAGGCAAACGCCCTACCGGCTGTGCTATTGCTCCAGCCCCATTTTCACTTTTAATTTATGGGCTATAACTGCTAGTACTTGGGGGCTGTTCCTGACTCTCTGCTTTGGGACCGTGGGATTGAGCCCTGTCCTCCTGCTTGTAAACATGTGCTCAGCCTATGGAATTCTCTCTCTGGCCTTATGTAGTTCAGTATTTACTTTTGGATATTGGGCCACACCTGCATTGCTCAGGACTCATTCCTGGCTCTGTGCTCAATGATCACTTCTACTGGGCTTGGAAATCCATCTGGGTGCCGGGAATCAAGCCTGATCAGCCATAAGCAAGGCAAGAACCTTACCCACTGTACTATCTCTTCAGCCCCTGGCATTATTTAAAGTGAAGTACACAAGCAAAGACTTTCAGTGTTAATATCAAATTCTGATGAAAAAATTTTTATTAAGATTTTGTTCAGAATAGTTTGTTATACAGTATTTTTCTAACATAGTAAATATAAATTGATCCAACTCACATAGAAGAGTTCTTTGGGGTTTTTGATACTTTTGAAGAGTGCAGTGGTGTCCTGAGATTCTAATGTGAGAGCTGATTCCTGTGTAAAAGTGATTTCACTTCATTGGTAATTTGCATTTCCCTATCATTTCTGTACATTTATGGTCTCTCTCTCTTTTGCTTTTTGGGTCACACCTGGGGTGCTAAGGGGTTATTCCTGGCTTTGCACTCAGGAATTACTCCTGGTGGTGCTCAGGGGACCATATGGGATACCGGGGATCGAATCCAGGTCGGCCACATGCAAGGCAAACGCCCTACCCGCTGTGCTATTGCTCCAGCCCCGGGTTTCTCTTTATACATTTCCTGCTTTAACAGTTCAAAACACACACTAATTCCCAGTTCTGGAGTTGAGGTGCCTGGTGGCCACTTCACTGGGTTGCTGTGCTTTAGAATCACCAGAGAGAAGTCCACAGCATGATTGGGTTGTTGAGTGTGCAGCTTTCCCTTTGCAGATGTGACACTGTCCCTGGTGTCACAAGTGTTTTCATGTCCTCACCCATGAGTGTCCTAGCATGCAGTATCCCCACCAACAGGATGTTGGTGGGTCCCTTGACTGACCCATGGGAGCAGTGGTAGTGGTCTTTGGGGTGCTGAACAGGTGTTCTGTTTGCTGAGAGAAGAAATATTTTCCGAGAGGCACTGAGTGACTGTTTTTCCATTAATAGGGGTTGTAGGAAAGTAAGTTTGGGAACCTCTGTGCTCATGTGAGAAATCAGAGAGTAAGAGAGTAGCAAGGGTCCATCAGACCCAGGGTAAGTTGAAATTCTTTTGGGCTTGAAGCTCCGTTACAATGCCGGGGGCTCCTCTTGTGCCTTGAGGGGGCATTACTGGGAGGAGAGCACCATCTTCCCAAGAAGACATTCCAGTAAGAACCATCCACACCTTGTTGGTCTCCAGGGAGTGGGACTCTTCATATGTCAAAAGCAAAGACTTGGGTCTACTGAACTGGGTACCTGTGCCTGCAGGGTGTAGCCAAAGATGGAAGAGAGGAATAAAAGAAGGGAGGACCCCACCACAAACAAATATGGTCAGTTGTTCATATTTTATGAAAAACTCTGGGAATAATTATCTTAAAGATGAGAAGTAGGATACAGCATGGTGGTGTGTTTATGCTAATAACTAGGTTTTCTGAGCATATGAAATTGAATCCACCAAAACTTGTTGGGCTTAAAGCCTTATAATTTCCATCTAGCTAACATTTCACTAGAGAGGAGGCCTTGTGCCAAAACATTGAGCAAATTAGGCATGGAATGTACTTGATCATGAATAGAATCAGGGTCCTTAGGGGGGAAGAAAAAGATGAGCTTTGAAGCCCTGTGCTCAGAGGAGCTCTGGAAAAATTCAGGTTCAGTTGAGGTAAGAGCTTGTTTGGAGGTTCTAGCAGGGGAGTGCAGCTACTCGTCTACCCTCAACTGAAGACTGGTCTGTCTCTATTCGGGAAGGCCGTCCTCTTCCACACAGTGCACAGCTTTGGGAGGGACGCACATGGAGCGGTGAGGGAGGATGGGGACACCCGCCTAGCCAGCGAGATCAGCTGAGTCAACCCTGGTGATCAGTGAGGTGACAGATGTCACAGCCAGATGAACCCAGAACCATGGGAGAGCCTGGCAAGCTGCCCGTGGTGTACTCAAAATGCCAAAAACGGTAACAATAATGGACCTCATTCCCAATGAATGGAGATGTTACTGGCGCCCGCTAGAGCACATCGATGAACAACGGGGTGACAAGTGAGGTAAGAAGTGGGGTGAGGGAAGTAAAAAATTGAATCTCCCAGATCAAGAGAAAGGTGCCCAACCACCCTTCTCTGGGATGCTGAGTATCCTGGGATCCCACAGCCACCAGCCCACCCCATCTCACATTTTATTCGCTTGAAAACAGTTGCTGGAGGCCCTCAGAGGTATTGGAAGACATGGGAAGAGTGTTCACCTGGGATGAAGGAGAGTAAAGAACCAGCACTGCGGTGCAACGAACTTTACCGAGAGATGAGAAGAATCGGGTACCCAGTGCTGGAGAGTAGGAAAGAGGAGCTGGGGCTTCAGGAACTGTAAGACAGCTGAGTCCAACTCCTTTGGTTACTTCTGGCTCTGCACTCAAGAATTACTCCTGGCAGTGCTCGGGGGACCATATGGGATTCTGGGGATCAAACCTGGGTTGGCAATGTGTAAGGTAAACACCCTACTCGCTGTACTATCACTCTGGCCCTTCCAAGTCTATTTTAACTGTCAGTCTGTTCATTAGCCAACAGGGATCAGTAACTGTTATGAGTTAGCTACTGCTCTGGGCCCTGAATCAAGGGCTGAGTTGTATGATTAACAAATGACTGTGTAGGGAGGCTGAATAGCCCTCTAGGGAATTTGACCATTTGAAGCCCCAGATTCCTTGGGAGCTAGCTGCTTCCTAGATGGGCATGTTTCGAGGACTTCAGTCCCTATTAAATAAGCATTCAACAAATGCGAGTTCTTGTTGGTCATCACCTATATCTGTTATCATCTGTGTCTTGTTATCGTCACCTCATAGCTTCTCTAAGAGGGGCCGAGCTCTCCAGTGCAGACCTACTCTCCAGAAGACCGGGTCTTTCCTGCTGGGATCTAAGCTGACAGATAGCCCTGTGGTTGAGATTCTATTTCCTAAAATAAAAAGAATTTAAATCCCACTTGAGTAACTTATATAATTAATGCTATCTGCATAATTCAGTAGGCACTATGCATTCCTTATCACAAGTTTCCATCATTTACTTCTCAACCGAAGCGGGGAGCAGGCAGATGGTATGTATTAGCAGGAATTCAAACAGGGTTTTAGATTGGTGAAGACGCTCAGGTGCAGGTGGATAAAGAGACTCAAGGTCACACATCTAAGGGGTGGCGTGGAACCAGAACCGGAAGAGCCTGTGATTTTGTTCTTTCCCTCTAGAGCAGAGGTTTGCCACAAGGGGTCTGCATGTCAGCAGCACCCCAAACCCTGGTGCTCTGTGCACCTTTCCCGTTTGAGGCCACTTTCATACAGAGCAGTGAGCAGTGTTCATATGAGCAGTGTTCAAGTTTGTCACCCTTCAAGTTGGTGCAGTTGTGTCTCTCCGGTGTTGGATGCATGTGCTTTGCCTGTGCTCTGTGAGCAGCACAACCTGGGCTGGGGTGGGAGGAAAACAGCGAAGCTTCTCTCATCCTCCAGGACTCTTGTGTTCACGAAGTTACTCAGGCTGCCCGAGAGGTACAGCTAGGAAGAAGCAGGACAGTGCTGAGAACCCACCGCTTCCGAGCACCGGCTTATCTTTTTGGTTACCTTTCAAAAAGTATTGAATTTCTGGGGGTAAACAGTGACTATTGGGTTTTTATTTTGTTTTGTGTTTTTATTTTGGGGGCCACCCCCAGCAGTGTTCAAGGCTTACTCCTAGCTGTGATTCAAGGATCACTCCTGGTGGGCTTGAGGGACCATATGCATGGGGTGCTGGGGATTGAACCTGGGATGGACACATGCAAGGCAGACATGTAAGGCAGATGCCCTACCTGCTGTGCTATCACTCTGGCCCAGGAGAGGAAGGATTTTATTACTCTTTCATCATCATTTAAAAAACCTAAATAGATAAGCATGAAGAAATGAGAAAACTGTAGGTAGGTAAGGAAAAATGAAATTTCCCTTCCACACTGACATTCATACACACCTAATCCCTGTCCTTCCAGAGATTTACCCATGGGTGCCTCTGCCTTTTATTTTCCTGAAACAAGACCATTTAACATACACACTATTTATAATTTGATTTTCTTAAGACTATGGTGATGGATATGGTTCACCACTTATTAGCTACGCTCTTTGAGTTGAGTATATTCTCCCTATTTTAAGACCAGAGATTTGCAGTTCAAGGAGCAACTACACACATTTATCACCATCATCCAGCTAGAAGGCGGAAGAGCCAGTATTTTGCTGAGCGCAAACTGATTCTAAGCTTCAGTCTCCGAATACCTAGGAAACTGGGCACTGTGCCATCCAGCATGCATATACTCGAGCGTTAGTGGGGAGCTTTCTAGAGGGAGGGCCAGGTCATGGGCCCCCTGAGTCCTTCCATCCGCAAAAGTGATAAAACTGGCAAAAAAAAAAAAACTTCAGGAGAAACTTTCTAGGCTCATTGGACATTCCATCCAGAGCTTGTAGCCACCAGTGGAATGGAGGAGGAAAACGTTGACTCTCAATCAGGGGCAGAGTTTCCTAATTATGCCATTTTTAACTGGTCCAGGTGCTGCCTCTGCCCAGCTCAGCGAAGATTTTGTTGACCACAGCCATCATTTGGAGTGTAAATTCCCCTGTAGAGGGGGCATTGTGGACCTCACCCTCCCAGGATTGTGTGGTGGTGACTTGTGGGGTGTCCCTCTGATGGACTAGCTCAGAGGACTGGCCTCTGCACCAAGGACCTTGCAAAGGCCTGTACTGGTACATAGGAAGGGCCCATTTATGGAAAAAATAAAGGTAAAAGGATTCATTGGGAACAGGTGCAAGCAGTCACAGTTGGAGCAAGGAATTGAATAGCCGGATACATTGGGAAGAACGACGAGGAAATGGTCTTGGGAAATAAGGGAAAGCCTTGGGAAATAAGGGTTTTGAAGACCTTCCACATATTCCTTGAAGCCCATAGCCCAGTCCGGGTTTGGCACTTTGCTCAGAGAAGATGCCAAGTGCTCATCTCTGGCTAACTCATGGGCAGTCATGGTTATACAGCCTTCAGGTGGGAACCTGCCAATGTCTGCCATTGAATGCATGATTAAATGCAATGTCATGTTTCCATACAGCAGCCGTAGGAAGGAAGGACACTCTGATACATGCTACACCATAACCGGACCTTGAGAACATATGAGTTAGACTGGCGCCACAGTGCACTGTGTTCAATCCATGCCGCTCCATATGGTTCCCTGAGCACTGCTGGCTATGGCCCCGAACTAGAAAAAAAAATAGCCAGACACAGAAGGCCACACATTGTGAGTCCAAGATAATAAATGAGAGAAATAGAGAAACCGACTAGGGTCAACTGGATAAGAGGAAATAGGGGGTTACTCCCCGCTCTGCACTCAGGATTTACTCCTGGCAGTGCTCAGGGACCATATGGGATTCCGGGATCAAGCCTGGGTCAGACATGTGCAAGGCAAACGCTCTCTCCACTGTGCTGTCGCTCTTGTTCAGGGAATGCATTCTTTTTTTTTTTTTAAGTATTTTATTATACCACCGTGAGATATACAATTACAAAGATAAACAATTAAAAAGTTCATATTTGATGGAAAGAATCATGTTGAGTGAAATTAGTCGAAGGAAAGGGAGAGACATAGAATGACTGCATTTATTGCATGGCATAAATATACTAGGTGATCTTACCAAAAGTGGAAATTACCAAAGCGTGGGGAGTCGAGGTTGGTTTAGATAGAGAAAGGAACATGAGTGAATAAATGTCTAAAGTTCTGATGCTAACATAGAACTGAGCTTAAGGACAGACAAAAATACAAAGATGGCTTCTAAGGTACGTGGG
This sequence comes from Cryptotis parvus, assembly GCA_021461705.1. Classification (NCBI taxonomy): domain Eukaryota; kingdom Metazoa; phylum Chordata; class Mammalia; order Eulipotyphla; family Soricidae; genus Cryptotis; species Cryptotis parvus. The sequence goes on along the minus strand of JAJIBD010006621.1, from coordinate 18,010 downwards.
GACCCACATGTGGGGAGAAGGAGGGAGAGAGAGGGGAGAGGAGAGGAGATAAAGAACCGCCATTTAGCGGGAGGGGGGGGAGGGGATTGGGGACATGGGTGGTGGCTGAGGGGCACTGGTGGAGGGCGGGGTGCTGGAACACTGTGTGACCGAACCCCCAGCGTGAGCAACTTTGTAATTGTATATCTCACGGTGGTTAATAAAGTTTAAAAAAAAAAAAAAAAAAAAAAAAAAAAAGTTCATATTTGGGTTTTGGTCATACAGTGTTGCAGCACCCATCCCGCCACCAGTGCCCATCTCCCACCACCAACTACCCGGTTCCCTCCCCTTCCCCCCAGCCCGCTTCCATGGCAGGTTCTTTATTTCTTTCCCTTTCTCTCTCTTTCTCTTTTCCTAGGGAATGCATTCTTAATCAACTTAATGGCTGTAGGGCTTCCTTTTTGAGGTGACAAGATTCTGGAATTAAGTAGCAAATTGATGATTGCATAGCAACATGAATGACCCCAAACCCGCAGTGTATATCATTTAAGTGCATTAGATGGGAAATATGAATTTTGCTTCAAAAGGTAAAAATAGAAAGGAGAGTGGTCTAGTTGCTTTGAAATATATTTGAAGTGAAGCCGCCATGGTAACGGTCCCAGAAGTCAGAGCAACTCCTAGCTGCTTTCTGTGGTGTTGCATCATCCAGACAAAGTTCTCAGAGAAAAATCAGCTTTTAATGAACCTCCAAGTTCTCATTTGCTTTCGAGTCCCAAGGAGACACTGTCTTATGGGGCTTATTTGAAGTTGGCGGTAATGAATTGTTTTTGCCTACTTGTCAATTTTGAAGTTTGTGGTAATGATTTGTTTTTTTTTCTTATTTGTCAATTTTGTGCTGTGGGATTGAGGGCAGGAATTGGGATTTATTAATGATGCTGAAAGATGGAGCAAAATTCTGAGTGAAAAGTCAGTGTCAAAACTTGCTTAATCACTGAGGAAAAACAATGGGTCATTAAGGGTGTACATATAAATAGATCCTGAAGGAGGATTTCAGCTTTTTTGATTTCATAACCTCCCCAGGGACCTTCAGTTCTTTAACTCTGATCAAAAATCTATGAGCCCACCCACAGGCTGAAGTTTTGATTTCCCCAAATTGAGGTTTATTTGTTTGGATTTCAAAGTGTGCCCTCATGAAAATAAATGTCCCTAAAAAAGGAACGTGAAGTCCAGTGATCGCACACCAGTTTATTAGTCCTTGAAGCAAAGAGTTTATCCAGTTTGTCCTGAAGTCACTGGCACAACACATGGAATTTAGCATAGCCGAGTGGGGATTTTGGAACATGGAATTGGGTGTATACATAGATGCCTTCATATAGGACACAGGATTTTTTTCCCTTTTTTGGATCACACCCAGCAATGCTCAGGGGTTATTCTTAGCTCTTCGCTCAGGAATTACTCCTGGTGGTGCTCGGGGACCATATGAGATGCCAGGGATTGAACCCAGGTGGGTCTCGTGTAAGGCAAATGCCCTACCCTCCATGCTATTCCTCTGGCTCCAACACACAGGATCTTTTAAATCAAAGTTCTTCGGTTCAGAAGCGTCTTCCCCACCGCCACTCACCCCTTCTAAATTGTCTAACATTTTTTCTCCTGTAGAATGAGTGCTTTGGGTCTAAGCTATCATTATTGAAATGTTTTGTCTACGAGGGGATGGTTGAGCCATGTTTACACAGTGGGATCAGAGAGTCTGCTGTCCAGAGCCCTGCTCTCACCACAGCTTTTTAAGATGTATTGTGTGACCCTAACATTCAAATTGGAACCTCCCTTCACCACCCTGATTAAAATTGTATCGTATTCTGTGGTCCTTTCTACCATCTGTGCTTTCTAAAATTTTTAATTGTGGTGGGCTACCAGGACTGGGAATGTAGGAGGTCACTCAGTGTTACAGAGAACCCACAGCCCGGCCCCCTGCCATTCCGTTCAGCTTTAAAGGTTTTTTTTAGAACTGAGAAATAGAAATCCTTCCAATTCCTTCACACATTTACAATCTGGTGTCTTCTGCCTAGAAAAATGCCTCTAACGCTTCTTACCGTCAACTGATAGCAGATTCTTTGAGCTTTCTTTTCAGAAGAAACCTTATTTCACCTTCACTTTAGAACTTTAGAATTCCAGATTGGCAGTTTTTTCTTTCTGCTCCTTAAAGATGTCATATTTCTAACGCGAGTTTTGCTTGCATCCGTTCTGATAGGGAGTCTGTAGTCATTCCCTGTAACGGTTTGCAATCGGTTTTCACAGCGTTCTTTCTCTGATTGGCACTGAGTACTTTGTTTCTACTTACCTTCGGTTCTGTTTGTATCCTGCCTGGAGATGCTTCAAGGTTTTCCTTGTTTTTTTTTTTTTATCCGCTGCACCACTCTGCTCCATGTTGGAGATGCTTCAAGGTTCTTGGGTGTAATAGTTTTTAATCAGATTTGGAAAAAATTTAGCTATTATTTAAATATTTTTTCTTTTATCACACCTATTTTAGACTGCTTGATATTTTTCATAGGCTAGTAAGGGTAAACTAAATTTTTTTGGGGGTGGTCTCTGAAGCAGTGCTCAGGAGGCCCCTGGTCCTCTAACGGTGGTTCTTAACCAGTCAGCCAGACTATGGGCCAGGGTCTGTGGTACTGTCCTGCTTGGGCCTGAAGTGCTGGGGAAACACGTGCTGCATTGGGGTTGGCTGCATCTAGGGCAAACCCCCAGCTCCTGTGTTTACCTTCGTATTTTCTTTCTTGCTGCTTAGTTTGGGTAGTTTTGTTGCTCTACAGTGAAAGGGATTCTCCTGCTCTTTAGATATTATATATTAAGTATTTATATATTCAAATTTGGGGGATATCTTATTTTTAGCATTTTCATTTTAAAAATACAATTGCACCTGTACATTTGTAATTGTGAATTCTAAAGTCCTTTTTTTTGGGGGGGGGTCACACCTCCTGACTTTTCACTCAGGAATTACTCCTGTTGGTGCTTGGGATGCCGGGGATCAAACCGGGTCAGCTGCGTGCAAGGCAAACGCCCTACTTGCTGTGTTATCACTCTGGTCCCCCAGTCCTTATCTACTGATTCCATCATCTCTGTCGATTTTGTGCTGTTTATTGTTACCCTCTTGAATCTGGCCATGCTGTTTTCTCATCCCTGTCTAATAATTATGCTCAGAAAGTTGGTTTTTTCAAAGAAGCTTTTTTTTTTAAATAAAAATACATCCTCATGAAATTTAATCAAACTCAGAATTTGATATTGAGATCGAGTGCTAATGGACTTTGACTAGATCTTTGGATTTGCCCCCTGCTTCCCTCTGTCTGTAGCAGTCTGTACTGCTCACATTCAGGGCTCTGTCCCGCAGACATTCCTGCCTCGGGCTGCCTGAACACCGGGGTCTGTCTCCTCAGCTCTGACTTGTCCCTCTTTCTCTGTGTCCTCACTGGATTCCCTGGTCATGAGCGACTAGCGCTTTTCACATGCCTGTTAGCCATCTGCATCTTCTCTGGAAAAGGGTCTGCTCAAAAGGTAAAATAAAAGCTTGCGCTAGAGTTGGTTATAACGAAACTGGCCAAACTCAGCCTGGATGTGCTTCTGGATTTTGATTGTGTGAAGAGCCCATGGAGTCCCAGGGTCAGATGGGCCAAGGTCGGGGTCTTCCCTCCATTATCCCAGAGCAGTGGGCCAGGCCAGGAGTGACTGCATAGCTATAGCGCCAAGTGGGATGTATGAACAGCAAGCTTGGTCATGTTTCCTGCAGGAATTAGGAGACGAGCAGGTGTCTACCCCCTCACCCCTACCCTGTTTCCAGCTCAGGGCTCTGAGCAATCTGTGTGCAAACAACTGTCCAGATACGGTCTCTGACTGCAATGTGGCCCTTCAGCAGTTGGCGAGGAGCCCCCGGGGACTGCCCTAGTCAGGAAATCATGGTTGTCCACTCAGCGTTTCAGCTGGAATCCTGTGAAAACAAAGGAGGAGGCGCTTCTCCTACTGATGTGAGAAGGACAAGGAGGCCATGAGAGCAGGGCCATGCCTCTGTTTGTGGTGGGCACCTCCCCACTTCTCTGAACAAAGCTCTTCTTAGACTTTAGCTGGTTGGCCAGGTCTTACACATTATGAGAATGGGCACAGACATGGATCCTGTCTGCACAAATGTCCACAGTGGCAGCTGGACTGGTGCTTTGCAAGCTGCTGGCCACTGCTGCTAAGCCGAGCTGACTCATAGAACAATACCATGACAGTGCGCCCTGGCATCACACATTTTTTCTGGAACTGTACGTTCACACAGTGGCAGTGGCAAAGCTTCCCTCTGCCAGCCATAGTCTAGTCCACTGACACTAAAAGTCACCGCCCTGAGCACTTTGTAATCCAATTCCCAAGTAGTTTCTTCCTTCCTCTGAAATATATGTGGTTTTTCTGTACCCATTTGTCTTGCTAAAAGCTTTTTCTCTGCGTTTTCCCTCACATTTTGCTGGCTGTGCTCTTCCTTGTAGGACCCCGAGCCATGCGTTCTTAGCCCTCTGTACACCCGGCATGGATTTCCATAGCAACTGTGCTCAAGAATAGTGCTCAGTGAGGGAGGGGCATGAAGGTCGCAAAGGCATGGTTTCCTCTCCGTCAGGCAGGCCTGAGGCCCTCCCCACAGTGCAGGCTGCGTCATCCAAGAGCATAAAATAGAGTGTATAACATGGGCGCCAGCTGCCTTTAGGAAGGCCTCCAGGGGCAGCGTGTGTGGCTGCTCCGGATGTTGGCTTCAGCATCGAATGCTCATTGCATCAGGGCTTACTCCTGCCTCTGCGCTCAGAGGATCACTGTTGGTGGGATGGGGATCGAGCCTGGGTCAGCTGCAGGCCAGGCAAGTGCCCTACCTGCTGGACTCTCTCTAGCTCTCAGATCAGCTTTTGTGAGACGAATGACCTACAGATTTCCCATCTTTTCTTCCTCAGAGATACTAGTCTCTGAAAGGTCTCTGGATACTGACTTATCTGTACCTTCCCCTTTTTTTCTGGACAGGAAACACCAGGTGCTGTGTGGGCCTAAGAGGAAAGGGCTGTTAGGGCCTCCCAGGATGGTGAGGGCTGTCGCTAATCCAGCAGAATGGTCTCCCCGCCTGCCTTCCCCTGTCTCACTCTTTTTCTTTTTTTTGGGTGTCACACTCTGGCGATGCTCAGGAGTCACTCCTGGATGTGCACTCAGGAATTACTCCTGGTCGTGCTCAGGGGACCATACGGGATGCTGGGGTCGAACCCAGTTGGCTGTGTGCAGGGCAAACACCCTCCCCTTGGTGCTATCACTCAGACCCCTCTCGTTTCTTTTTTTTAGCCAGTTTGACTCTGGCTGACTTCAGCAGCCCTCAGGTGATCCCAGACTGGAAGAGAAGCCTTGGGAACCCAGTCTGGGAAATAATTTGGACCCAGGGAAGCCAGTGTCTTGGATGGCAGCTAAGGCCACGCTAACTATTATAGGGTTCAGCTGATCCACTCTGCACAGCTAAATATTTGCACTGTCATCTTCCTCTTTCCATTATGTTGTGAAATGGGTCCCGATTACTTGGTTCTGCTGAGTCAAATCCCCAGTGGGTGTCTTGAGATGGAGGGTCCCTCAGCACCCCACCCTTCAGAGTTGTAGTGAACAGGCACCTGGCCTTGTTAGCTCCCCCAAAGAGGGCAGATTGTCCAGCAGGGACAAGGGAGAGTCGAAGCTGGGAACCAGGCGTGGCCTCTACCTCTGTATCCCTTCATTCTTCCGTATGACAGACTTCATATCTGCAGGGAGTCCTTGCCAGCCGGGCGCCTCACCTCCACCCATAAACCTGGGTCACCCAGGGCACCTCTGATCTGTGTGAGAAACAGCATCTGGATCGGCTCATGAGGGAAGTCTGGGCGGGGTTTGGCTGTCCCAGATGTGGGCTCCCAGGCACCCTGCTGTGTTTGGCTCTGATTGGAGACCCCAGAGAGTGTCTGTTCCTGCCCTGCCCTAGTGGAGTCTAGGCTGAGACCAGCCTGTGTCTGTACCTCCTCGCTCCCGAGGAGCGAGAATAAACTGCTGGCTTATTCCTTTGGATTTTGCCTCATGACAGGGGTTTCTGAGGGTGGAGGGACCAAGGGAACTTGAGTCTGAAGCCTCATCTTGCCGCTGCTCTAGGCTCTGTCTCAGACCCCTCACGTGTGACACCCCCCCCAGTTCCAGCACGCCATTTAATTTATGGTCAGATGCCTCCTTTCTTACTGCTTTGCTTTTCCCTCGTGACAGGTTTGCTTTTTTTCCCCCAAAGCAGACGTGTATTCAGAGATGTTATATTATTATTTGAACTATTTTATGTGTTGCCAATGATAGTTTTTTTCTGATTGTGTAGCCACAAAGGACTGCTTCAATAAATATTTTCCAATTTTGTAAATTGAATCAGTGAATGGATATTTGAGTAAGTGTAAATAGTTGTTTTTCAGGGCTGGAGCGATAGCCTGGCTGGTAGGGCGTTTGCCTTGCACGCGGCCGGCCCGTGCCGGCCTGGGTTCGATCCCTGGCATCCCATATGGTCCCCAGAGCATCGCCAGGGAGTAATTCCTGAGTGTAGAGCCAGGAGTAACCCCTGAGCATTGCCGGGTGTGACCCAAAAAAGCAAAAAAAAAAAAGTTGTCTTTCATGTTTTTTTTTTTTTTCTTTTGACCGTGACTAGTGGTGCTCAGAGCTTACCCCTGGTTCTGTATTTAGGGATCAGTCCTGGATAGCTCAGGGGACCATATAGGATGCCAGGGGATTGAACCTGGGTCAACTGCATGCAAGGCCAAGTGCCCTACCCACTATGCCATTGCTCATGGCCTCTCATGGGCTTCCTGATCATCAATGTGACTTGCTTCACATTTGCAGAATATCTTATAGAAAAGCAAAACAGGTTTGAAATAGTAAGGCCCTCTCTATAGGAGATCATAAAATGAATGACAGGCAAATTCAGTGCTGAAGATCAGAATGTGTAGTGTTAGAATGACGCAAATACACATTTACTAAAGAAGTTGGGAGAGAACCCTATTTGACTTATCTCACATGAAAGTCAGCAGGAACTTGAGAGTGGGGTGGAGGGACAGGACACATGCTGACCACCTGCTCCCCACCACATACAGACTGAGCACATGCCTACAGCGCCTTCCTTCCGGTACTGACAACAGCTTAGCTTTAGCCTGGAGAAGACGGGCCAGATGGCTCCCAGGGGTGGCAGTGCAGGGGCCTGGGTTCACTCCGTAGGTCCCCATGGTGCCCTCTGGGGGGTGACAGGGAGTAGCTTCTGAGCATCACTGGGTATGGGTCAAAAACTAGAAATAAAATGAAACAGAATGAAAAAAAATAACATTGGACTCAGAACCTCTTTCTCAGTGTTTTTCTGCACAGCGTCCTTCACCTCCTTGTTCCTCAGGCTGTAGATCAGGGGATTCAGCATGGGGATCACGGTGGTATAGAACACAGAGGCCATGTTCTCCCTGGGCCAGGGAGCTGGCTGTGGAGGGCTTCAGGTACATGAATGCCGTGGAGCCGTAGAACATTCCCACAGCAGCCAGGTGAGAGCTGCAGGTGCTGAAGGCTTTGGCCCGGCCCTCCTTGGTGCTGATGCGGAGGATGCTGGTGACAATGAAGGCATAGGAGACCAGGACAGTGAGGCCGGTGACAATGATGTTGAATCCCGCCAGGAGGAAGACGGTGACCTCTACATCATAGGTGCTGGAGCAGGAGAGCTTCATGAGAGGCAGGATGTCACAGAAATAGTGGCGGATGAGCGACTCGCAGTAGGACAGCTGGAGCATGAGGCCTGTCTCGATGGTGGCACCAATGAGGCCCATGGCGTAAACCAATGCCACCAGCAGAGAGCAGATACGTGGAGACATGACGGCAGCCATAGAGCAGAGGGTTGCAGATGGCCACGTAGCGGTCATAGGCCATGATGGTGAGCATGTAGCACTCAGCGATGACAAACACCAGGAAGAAGTAGAGCTAGGGCCATGCAGCCTGCGAAGGAGACGCGGTTGTGCTCGACCACAAAATTAACCAGCATCCTGGGGGTGATGGCGGAGGAGTAGCAGAGATCCACGAGAGACAGGTTGCTGAGGAAGAAGTACATGGGAGTGTGAAGCTGTGGGCTCAGACAGATCAGCACCATCATGCCCAGGTTTCCTGTCATGGTGACCAAGTATATGCCCAGGAAGAGGAGGAAGAGGGGGAGCTGGAGCTCCGGCCGGCTCGTCAGCCCCCCAGTATGAACTCGGTCACTGTGGAGTGGTTTCCCGCTGCCATCCTGTGGTTGGGAGCCCTGTGAGTGGAAGAGAGAGCGCCATGAGAAACGGTGTCTTGGAGGGAGATGAAGCCGGTAGGGGTGTTGTGGCCAGTGGGCAGTGCCGGCTTTGCCCTGACCCTTCCCGCCGATGCTAGGCTGCATGCTGGAAGAGCACACATGGGGCTTCACAGGTCTTGGGGGAGGAAAGGAACAAAGGTGGCAGGATCTAGAACATTCCCTTCTTGCAGTATCAACTATTCCAGAGCACTGATGCTTTGAGTCCTGGGACCAGCATCCTCCCCTGGAGATATTAGAGCTGTTCTCCCTGACCTTCTTGTACCTAACATTGGACACGTGGGATGGGCTCTACTTGTGGCATTTCCTGCCTCTCCAGGTGCTGCCACCCAGGCTCATGCAGGGTGTCTCCACCTGTAGCTACCAAGAAGCATATTTTGTGATGTGTAGCTGGAGTCTTGTCTTCTGCCTTTCCTTTTCTAGTGCTGGAGATTGGCTGAGTGGTGCCCCAGAACCCCCCCTACCCCACCGGGGAATTGGTTGTGAAATTGTGTTTCCTTTTTTTTTTTAATCTGTGAACATTTTAGTCACTAAATGTAGACAGATGTCTACCAGCTCAGATTGATGAATTGTCAGGGATAGATGGAGCCAAAACTGTACCACCGCATGAGAATGAGTCTGTATTTGCAAGGTGGAGTTCAGTTATCAAAGATGGTTGTAGAAAATAATGGGGGCGGTGATGGTGGTGGTAGTGTGCATTTAAAAATACCCATTTAGGGGCTGGAGCGATAGCCCAGTGGGTAGGGCGTGGGTAGGGTGTTTGCCTTGCGCCGGGCCCATGCCGGCCCAGGTTCTATTCCCAGCATCCCATATGGTCCCCCGAGCACCGCCAGGAGTAATTCCTGAGTGTAGAGCTAGGAGAAACCCCTGAGCATTGCCGGGTGTGACCAAAAAAAAGTACCCATTTAATCACTTGGCCCCTGAAAACAGGTGGGCTGTTAGAAACCTTTTGGAATATGGGTCAGTGTTAGAGCTCTGCCTGCCATATATGAGGCTGTAAGTCTGATCCTTGACACCCCACACCCAGAGCACAATCCTAAAGAAACTGCTAGCAGGGAGGGCATTTTCCTAGTACGTGGCTGACCTGAGTTTGATCCACGGCATTCCATATGGTGTCCTGAGCACTGCCAGGAGTAATTGCTGAGTGCAGAGCCAAGAGCAATCCTTGAACATTGCCGGGTGTGACTCAAAAAGCAAAATAAATGAATGAATAAATAAAGGCACTGCTAATGGGCTTCCCTGGTAATGGCCCAAGGCCCCTCGTGAGCACTGTAAGCAAGTGTGCTGCACCTACAAATTGTCACAATACAAAGGGGAGGGAAGGGGAAAAGTGAGTTGTCATTAGGATTTGTTCTTAGTTTTATCACTGGACTTGAAGTTCTTAGCAGTTGTCAACCTCGACTATATATTATAATTTATATAATTATTTTTTATTGGGGTGCACTCAAATGTGCTCAGGGATCACTCCTGGTGGGGGCTAGGGGAGACCGTATGTGGTGCCTGGGATTGATTCTTGGTCAGGTATATGTGAGGCAAGCGCCTTCCCCACTGTACTTTCTCTCCAGCCCCTCAATAACTATTGTAATTTGAAGGTATGATATAAAACGAATGTGGGGAGGTGGCTCAGAGAGCTAGAGCATATGCTTTGCATACGGGAACCCTGAGTTTGATCTATGCACTGCATGGTCCCTCAACACTGCCAGGAGTGGCCCCATGTCCCCCTAAAGGCAGAGAACTCGGGTAATAGTCATGTTCTCATGTCTTTATGGGATCTGCCACTATATACCCGGCTTTACATTTCCTACTTGCCTCTTTTGCCTTAGAACTGCAACCTCTGACCAACACTGCCAAAACCTCTTTATTCTATGGTTCATTTTGAATTAATTTTTTGGTGGTTGTGCATTGAGGAAACCATCACTGTTGTCAAAGTTTTCATGGTCCCCACCTTCAGCTAGAACCCCCAAGTGTGTCTGTGACCCACAGCTTAAGTAAATGCTCCAGCCACCCTGTCTCTGAGAGATGTGTTTCTGAGACAGAAAGCCCCTAAATTCTCACTATTTTAATGGCTTCCTTAAATAATGACTAACTTTTGTCTAGTCATCTGCAGAGATGAATCTCATTAACTCCTCCAAAAAATTTGGGCATGAGAAGACAAGTGTTTTTGATTTTATTCTGAGTTTCACATGGAGAAACCAGACCCAAGTGACTTGCAAACTGAAGAGCAGTGCGTTGAAAGAGAAACCTGCTGCGTGCGGGCGTGGGCCCCTGTCTGGTCGCTGGTGCCGGAGCCTTACGTGGGTGTCTGCACTCTCCCCGCCAGCAGGGTTGGGACCCATCAAGCTTCCCTACTGCTTTGGATGTGAGAGAGAAGAATGCTGTGATGCCCTTTTTGTTCTCTAGGAGACTGAAGTCCTAAAAGTCACTCAAAGTCATACCCCTAGAGAGGTGGAATTGGGTCGAACTCAAAACCAGGCTGCTTTGTTTCTGTGAAACAAGGTGGTTTTGCTAGGACTGAATTTTTTTTTTTTTTTTGGGTCACACCCAGCAATGCTCAGGGGTTACTTCTGGCTCTTTGCTCAGGAATTACTCCTGACAGAACTCGGGGAACCGTATGGGATGCCGGGGATGGAACCCATGACGGCAGCATGCAAGGCAAATACCTGCCCGCTGTGCTATTGCTCCAGCCCCTGATGGCTTTATAGTGTTTTATTGTTATGCCTAAAATTATGTTTATGGCACTCTTAAAATGTTAAATTCTTAAAATTATTTCTTTGTTATAATAAATATAGGTTAAGTTTTGGTGTGAAGGATGAAACTGTTAATTTCAGTTTCATTTAAATGCATGAAAGCAGGACTCAGAGCAATAGCATAGTGGGGAGGGCGTTTGCCTTGCATGTGGCTGATTTGATTTGATCCCCAGCATCCCATATGGTCCCCAAGTCTGCCAGGATTGATCCCTGAGTGCAGAGCCAGGAGCAAGTCCTAAGTACTGTGGTGTGTGCCTCCCTCCCCACCAAAAAAAACCATGAAAGCGATGTGCATACATCATACAAAATTAGAAATACAAATAAGCAAAACTCAATGGAATTTTCTTACTATTTGGAGACTAATACTGTTAGTGACTGTTCAAGATCTTTTTCTATGCATACTTACATGTCACCTGTCACCTGTCTCCCGTTGTTCATCGGTTCGCTCAAGCAGGCACTAGTAATGTCTCCATTCATTGGGAATGGGTTGATTATTGTTACTGTTTTTGGCATGTTGACTACACCACGGGTAGCTTGCCAGGCTCTGCCGTGGATTAAATGTAAATGTAAAATTAATTATCTTTATTATGCATTTAAAGGACATTATGTAACCTGATCCTTCTGGTTCCTAAATGTATTGCTTTAAGAGACACTAATTTGATTCTTTTTAATTTTTTTATTATACCACTGTGAGATATACAATTATGAAAATGTTCATAATTGGATCTCGGTCATACAGTGCTACTGCACCCATCTCGCCACCAGTGCCCCATTCCCACTACCAATGTCCAAACACTCCCTTCCACCAACCCCAGCCTGCCCCTATAGCAGACACCTTTTCTTTCTCTCTTTCTCTTTTTCTGTCTCTGTCTCTTTCTTTATTTGCTTATAGTTTGTGGCTTGCCCTACAGATATTTATGGTTTATGATGTAAGTCTCTATGTATATATTCATTGGTGAGTTCTAGTGTAACATTACATTCCCCATTCCCCATCAGCCTCCCCAGATTGTTGCAACTACAATGATCATTACAGTGTATAAATGTGAAAGATCCTGAGAAGGACCTGGTCCTAACCTTCATTATTATCTAAGTCTGTCGTGCGACTGCGCTCGACACAGCTATGGGTCTGGTCTGTCTCTTGTCCTACTTTGCTGGTTGTGGTGGCTGCGAGCCCGCAGCCATGCCTACTGGGACATAGAGGTGGAGGGATGGGGAAGGGAGCCCGATCCGCGCTCTAAGTCTGGCCAGCAACTAATTTGATTCTTACAATAATAAATTCTGGCACTAGCTGGGTTTCAGTTTCTTTGACGTAAGAGCATTTCAATCCATGGATGTTATGTGAAGAAAAGAAAATCTGCATTTGTAAATGTAAAGATGAGGCAGTAAGATGTTTTTGTGGTAGGGTATTGAATTTCATAGTAACTAGTCTTATACCTATTTCATCCCTATTTCTATTAATACTAGGAGAAACAAATTTGTTATAGATAACAATATAGTAAAATATACATCCTTGTACCCAATGTCCACTCTTTCCTTTGGACTGGGAGGATCATATCCAGTAGTGCTCAGGGGTTACTCCTGGCTCTGCACTTAGGAATTGCTCCTGGTGGTGCTCAGGGGACCATAGGGGATGCCGGGGATTGAACCTGGGTTGGCTGCAAGCAAGGCAGGTGCCCCACCCACTGTACCTTTGCTCTGGATCCCCAATGTCCACTCCTAAAAGCAACAAAAATCCACCTTGAAGCTCTATATTAATTTGTCCCCTGTGGACTCCAAATTGAGGGGTATTGCTTTTTGGGTTCTTGAATGGAACCATTCAGCCCAGTTGACTGAATACTGCTAGGAGTGACCCCCTCTCCTTCCTTCTCTCTAAGCCAGTCTTGAATATATCATTGCCAAAGGTCAAAGAGCTATATAAAGCAGTGGTAATACCACTGATTCTTCTGATTCTTCAATGTGTTCCTTTAAAATTCACTAAGTTGATTCTTACAATAAATTCTGGCACTAGCTGTGTTTACAAAGTGCTGATTTATAAGGTGGCAATTCCACTTGCTCATTGCAGTTCAGACTGAAAGTCATAAATAGCCTTGTTTGAACTTTTTACTACCTTTTTAGTATCTAGAGATATAGGCAAGCATGACCCATATTTTTCACAATGTTACTACAATTATTCCTTGTATCTATCAGAACCTCAAGATTGATGCCAATGAGAACAACAAACAACAAAAAAATACCTTCGAGTTGAAGGGAACTGGGCAGTTGGAGCTATTGGACTCAGGAGTTCCTGGGATAGATACTTATCTCATATGTTTGCTTTAAATCAGTAATTAAATACCTGCAGAGGCGAAATGAAACTCTGTCAGCTGAGATTTTCAGGGCTGCCACCATTTAAGCCAACATGAATGCAGTGTTAGTAGATGAGCGAACCGTATGGGTTTGTATCCAGTGCTGAGTGTATGCAATGTGGTCAGCTTATAAAAAACATGGACCCCCTGAGCTTGGGAGACTGGAGCACTAAATCTACAGATAGAACCTCTGGGGGCAGCCCCTCTGGGGTTGCTACCAAAGGCGCAGATTGCCTTTACACCTGTGCTCTCAGCTCCCAAGTGGCTTAATTTTCATTGTAGTGAGTCATCTTCCAGCTTAGGGAACTTTGTCTAATGATGTATTCTAAGATTTTATGCTCCCCCATACTGCCACCATCATCACCTCCATGTCAGTGTCTCCTTCAAATATCATCAGTTACTGGCTTTTTGGTCATTACTTATAAATGATTTACTCCCTGTTAGGCAAACTCAACCAGGAATAATCATCGTTAATTATAATAAGCTAATCAGTCAATGTTTTAAACACTGTAGAGGGTTTTTTTTTTTTTGGTCACACCCGGCAATGCTCATGGGTTACTCCTGGCTCTGCACTCAGGAATTACTCCTAGCGGTGGTCAGGGGACCATATGGGATGCCGGGGATCGAACCTGGGCCGGCATAGGCCGGCCGCATGCAAAGGCAAATGCCCTACCCGCTGGACTATTGCTCCGGCCCCCTGTAGAGGTTTTTTAAAAAAAAAGTTTCCAAATATTTTATTAAATGGTATACCATTAAAGGAATGTTAATTTCTCAGGAATGTCAAATTTCTCACCTGTCTACTGCACCGGTAGACTCAACCTGTGGACAGCCATAAGAGACTTGCAGAGGTTTGGACTTAACAGCACTCCACTCCCTCCTAGATGAACTGTGTCCCGAAAAAACAATACAGTCAGCAATATCTATAAGAATTCTGCTAATAAATAGGATTATTAATGATGTTGCTAGCCCTTAGGCCATACTGTGTAGTGCTTTGGGCCTGTCATAGCTCTGTGCTCAGGAGTGACCCTTGATGGCTTGTTTGGGGAGAATCTTTGATGGTTTGTCCGTATATGGTGCTGGGAATAAAATCAGGGTTGGCTGTATGCAAGGCAAGTGCTTCTATCTCTATACCAGCTCTCTGGCCTAAGATTATTAAATAAATTTCTGAAATAATTGTAGATTCATGCGCAATGACAAGAAGTAGAATAGAGACATCTTATCATCGTTTATGACGTTTTCCCTGGTGGTACCATTTTGTGAAATTGTAGTTCAGTTTTACACCCAGAATACCAGAGTATGCCGTGATCCTACTTAGTTTTCTTCAGTTTTATGTACACTCAGGTGTGTATGTGTGTGTACACATACATTTAGTTTAATACCATTTTTCTAAATATGTTGTAGATTGAAGATCCATAACCACAGTTCATCAGAAAGCACCAATTTTGCTTTATAATTTTCAAAATAAGAATTTATTTGTCTATTGTCTTCCAATGTTGAGCTGCTATTTTCTTTAATTTTCATACTCTCAGTTTAAATAAATTTTATTTTTAAGCATAAAACATTTGATGCTTTAACTTACTGTCATTGTAATTTTCTCTTGTTAAGAATGTTCTGTTTTTTGGAAAAATAAACAAAACACTCCCAAACAGCTTCTACGAGGCACATATCACCCTGATACCCAAAGCAGGGAGAGACAACACAAAGAAAGAAAACTACAGACCAATATCCCTGATGAACACGGATGCTAAGATCTTCAACAAAATACTAGCAAACAGAATCCAAAGACTCATCAAGAAGATTATACATCATGACCAAGTAGGATTCATCCCGGTATGCAAGGATGGTTCAACATTCGCAAGTCAATCAACATAATACATCATATCAATAAGAGAAAAAATAAAAACCATATGATCCTATCAATAGACGCAGAGAAAGCATTTGACAAGATCCAGCACCCGTTCATGATTAAAACCCTCCAGAAAATGGGAATTGAAGGGACTTTCCTCAAGATAGTTACAGCCATCTACCAAAAAGCCCACAGCGAGCATCATTCTCAATGGGGAAAAGTTGAAAGCCTTCCCCCTGAGATCAGGGACAAGACAAGGTTGCCCACTCTCACCTCTTTTATTCAATATAGTACTGGAAGTACTTGCCATAGCAATCAGAGAAGAAAAGGACATCAAGGGCATCCAGATAGGCAAGGAAGAAGTCAAGCTATCATTATTTGCAGATGACATGATATTATACCTAGAGAACCCTAAACTCTCTACCAAAAAACTCCTAGAAACAATAGATGCATATAGTAGAGTGGCAGGATACAAAATCAACACGCAAAAGTCGGTGGCTTTCCTATATACAAATAACGAAAGAGAAGAAAGGGATATTAAGGAAACAATTCCATTCACAATTGTGCCACAGAAAATCAAATACCTAGGAATCAACTTACCCAAGTGTGTAAAGGACCTGTACAAAGAAAACTACAAGACATCTGCTCCAAGAGATAAAAGAGGACACAAGGAAATGGAAACATATTCCCTGCTCATGGATGGGGAGAATCAACATTGTCAAAATGGTAATACTCCCTAGAGCTCTATACAGATTCAATGCAGTCCCTATGAGGATACCCATGACATTCTTCAAAGAAATTGACCAAACAATCCTGAAATTTGTATGGAACGATAAACCCCCAAGGATAGCTAAAGCAATCCTCGGGAAAAAGAAGATGGGAGGCATCACCTTACCCAACTTCAAACTGTACTACAAGGCAGTAGTAATTAAAACAGCATGGTATTGGAATAAAAACAGACCTGTGGACCTATGGAATAGAATTGAGTATCCTGACACCAACCAACCTCAAACACATGATCATTTAATCTTTGATAAAGGTGCAACGAGCCTAAAATGGAGTAAGGAAAGCCTCTTCAATAAGTGGTGCTGGGAAAACTGGGCAGCGACATGTAAAAAAATGAATTTGGACCTGTGTCTAACACCATGCACAAAAATCAGATCAAAGTGGATTAAAGATCTCAATATCAGACTTGAATCCATAAAGTACATTGAAGAAAATATAGGAAAAACCCTCCATGACATTGAAGCTAAAGGCATCTTCAAGGGTGAAACATCTCTAACAAAGCAACTAGAAGAAAAGATAAATATATGGGACTACATGAAACTAAAAAGCTTCTGCACCTCAAAAGAAACAGTGACTAAGATACAAAAGCAGTCCACAGAATGGGAAAGAATATTCACCCAATACCCATCTGATAAGGGGTTAATATCCAGGATATATCAGGCACTGGTAGAACTTTACAAGAAGAAAACAAACAACCCCATCAAAAAATGGGGAGAAGAAATGAACAGAAACTTCAGCAAGGAAGAAATTCGAATGGCCAAAAAACATATGAAAAAATGCTCATCATCACTAATCATCAGAGAGATGCAAATCAAAACAACAATGAGATACCACTTTACACCACAGAGACTGGCACATATTCAAAAGAGCAAGAACAACAAGTGCTGGCGTGGGTGTGGGGAAAAGGGGACACTCATCCATTGTTGGTGGGAATGCCGGCTGGTACAGCCTTTCTGGAAAACAATATGGACATTCCTCCAAAGACTAGAGATTGAACTCCCATTTGACCCAGCCATACCACTCCTGGGAATCTACTCTGGGAAACCAAAAATACGCAGCGGAAACACCATCCCTACTTTTATGTTCATAGCAGCATTATTCACAATAGCCAAAATCTGGAAGCAACCAGAGTGCCCGAAAATAGATGACTGGATAAAAAGCTTTGGTACATCTACACAATGGAATACTATGCAGCTGTTAGGAAAAATGAAGTTATAAAATTTGCCTACAAATGGATGGACATGGAGAAGATTATGTTGAGCGAAATTAGCCAGAAGGAGAGAGAGACAGTTACAGAATGACTGCATTTATCTGCATAACATAAATATATAGGTACATATTATGATACCAATATCCAAGGTCAAGTGAAACATAAATCAGGAGGTCCTGTCAAAGGTGGAAATTATCACAAACGTGTGGGAGTCAGAGGCTAGGTAAGACAGAAAATGGAACAGTGTGCTAACAATTGTGAGGGTACTAATGCCAACCTAGAACTGAGCATTAAATAGAGGCAAAAGGATACACATGACAACCCTTTAATGTATGTTCTGTAATCCATAGTCTGGAGGGGAAGGAAAAGAGAAAGAGAGAGAAATGGAAAGAAATAAAGAACCTGCCATGGAGGAGGGCTGGGGGAGGGGGGAGGGAACCGGGACGTTGGTGGTGGGAGATGGGCACTGGTGGCGGGATGGGTGCTGGTACACTGTATGACCAAAAACCCAAATATGAACTTTTTAATTGTATATCTTTGTAATTGTAAAAATAAAAAAAAATTAAAAATAAAAAAAAAGAATATTCTGTTTTTGGACCATGGAACTCTATTCAGTTGGTTTCTCAAATACTTGAATTGGTCTGTTACCTGGTAGGACAAGATGTTTTGAGCCCAGGAAGAAACAATACTCATTACTTTTAGGGACCAATATTTTTTTTAAATTTTATTTTATTATACCAC
>JAJIBD010006620.1:0-29198 GCA_021461705.1 Cryptotis parvus | reverse complement strand
TTTAACACAGGTACACCCGCAGAGCAGAAACCAGCTTTCCCCGTTGAACCCCCTGCACTCCATGGACCACTAGAGCAAATCTCCGACCCGAGTCCACCATCCCGATGGAGCCTCGGAGGAGCCCAGAGAAACCCCCACACCTTGCTGGCAGCGATCTGTGTCACAATCCACACTCTGCAGCTGGTAAGATCTCCCCCCCAGCATATTAATCCAGTCTCCAGCCCACAGATTAATCCAGTCTCCAGCCCAGCTTGTCAGAAACCCAGCCTACAAGGACCCGCCCCTGCAGAGACCCGCCCTTCAGAGGAGAGTATTTCAAGCCCAGGAATGCTTGAGCCTAAGACACAGGTACACCCGGCAGAGCAGAAACCAGCTTTCCTGCTGTGCGCACGGCTGCGGCCGCCACGATTTACCTCCAAATTACCACAAATATTCTACCCACCCCTCTGAGAGAGCCCCACAAAGTAATGAGAATATAGTGCCCGCATGGCAGAGCCTGGCAAGCTGTCCGATGCGTGTTCGATATGCCAAATCCAGTAACAAAATGTTTATTTTCCTGACCCCGAAAGAGCCCTTAATACGGCAGCAGTAAGAAAGGCAAACAAGCAGTGCCTGATAAAATTTCACGGCTGTCCTAGGGCTGCCAAAACGAAGAAGGGACTAAAATGACTGTCTGTACTTTCAATGCACGTACACTGGCATCGGAAGCATATATTGAGGATCTGATGCTGCAAGCAAGAAAGATCAAGTACGACATCATTGGTCTGACTGAGACGAGGAGGCGCCAGTCGCATCATGCTGTATTTGACACCGAGAAGAATTGTTCCTTGGAACATGTGATGAAAGAGGCGCGGTGGCGTTGGTGTCCTTGTCAACACGAACATGGCTGTCAACATTGATTCATTTGAATGCCTAACAAACCGAATAGGACGATTACACTTGAGGAGATGTGGCCCACTGCCAGCAATTTCTATCTTCATTGTCTATGCACCAACATCCACATACAAAGAAGATGAAATTGAGAAATTCTACATGGAATTGGAGGAGTTCTATAAAAAAAAGATCACACCTTCTACAAGATCATAGTCGGTGATTTTAATGCCAAGATAGGACCGAGAAGATCGGCTGAAGAACTCCACATCGGGACCCATGGCCTAGAATGGAACGAACAGGGTGAGAGACTATCTGAGTTCATCATGTCCACCAAGACTATTCATGGGAACTCACAGTTTCAGAAGGCTGAAGCGAAACGTTGGACATGGGAATCTCCTGGCGGACAGTTCCACAATGAAATTGACCACATCATCTTCAATCGACGGTTTTGTCTGACCGATGTTGCTGTCGTCCCCCAAATTCCAAACAGGATCGGACCACCGTCTCCTTCGTGCAAAATTCTACTTCCCGCAACGGGGAGAAAAGGCTGCAAAGTTTAAGAAGAGAACTCCCCAGAACGACCACCAACTGGGAACTCTTTGGCACCATTGCGGCAACATGGGAAGATACCATCATTGATGACATCGATGAAGAATACAACCGACTGGTTCAGCACCTCCATGATTGTGCGAAGAATGCCGAGAGAGAGAAAGACACAAAAGGACGCTTGTCTTCAGAAACTCTTGAGCTCATTCGCCAACGTGGCAAGGCGCGAGCCTCAGGAGACCAAATGCTAACGCCCAAGCTTGCTAAACAGTGCAGAGAAGCGATAAAAGCAGACCTCAAAGACAGAAGAGCAGAAATACTGGAAGATGCAGCAGAAGCCGGGAAAAGTATTCGCACTGCCCGCCTGTCCTTCGCCAACTATAAGACCAAGATGACTGCCCTCCGACGCCCTGATGGATCTATCACATCTTCCAGAAAGGCAATGGAGAAGATTATCCAGGACTTCTACTCAAATCTCTTTGATAGCCACATCCACCTGCCCACATACCAAATTCCACAGGATGGATATGTCATTCCCAACGTTCTCCCTTCTGAAATCCGACATGCCATCTCATCGGTAAAAGAAGGGAACAGCACCAGGCCCAGACAAAGTCAGACCCGAACATCTGAAGAATCTGCCGCTCGGTACTCATCAATACACTAGCTCGGCTCTTCACACGCTACCTGTCCGAATGCAAGGTGCCCTCCCAATGGAAAACCAGCAGGACAGTTCTACTGTTCAAGAAGGGAGACATTCACGACATCGGCAACTATCGCCCCATCTGCCTGTTGTCTGTCATCTACAAGCTGTTTACACGAGTCATCCTGAACAGGATTAGCAGAACACTAGATGAAGGTCAACCATGCGAGCAAGCAGGTTTCCGGAAAGGATTCAGCACAATCGACCATATCCACACAGTAACCAAGCTCATTGAGGTTTGTAGGGAGTACAAGATGCCGCTCTGTCTCACGCTCATTGATTTACAGAAA
The DNA here is from genome assembly GCA_021461705.1 of Cryptotis parvus. Lineage (NCBI taxonomy): Eukaryota > Metazoa > Chordata > Mammalia > Eulipotyphla > Soricidae > Cryptotis > Cryptotis parvus. Next base: position 26,789 of record JAJIBD010006620.1, on the reverse strand, counting down.
GCCTTTGATTCTGTGGAGACTGAAGCAGTCATCGAGGCCCTAGTCAAACAGGGTGTTCAAACCCAATACATCAAGATCCTTCGTGAGCTGTATTACGGATTCACCACCAGGATCTCACCATTCTACAAAGAAGTGATCATTGATGTCAAAAAGAGGGGTTCGACAGGGTGATACCATCTCACCAAAACTCTTCAGTGCCACCCTCGAGAACATCATGAGACAATTAGAATGGGAAGGAATGGGAGTGAAGATAGATGGTCGGCAACTACACCACCTCCGCTTCGCTGATGACATCGTTCTAATAACACCAAACATTAGCCAAGCGGCACAAATGCTGGCTGACTTTGACCGAGAATGTGGAAAGGTAGGTCTACAGCTGAATCTGAAGAAAACTATGTTCATGAGAAATGAACTAGTTCCAGAGGCCCCATTCACTCTCAATGGAACAAACATCTCTGAATGCAGCAGTTATGTGTACCTAGGTCGAGAAGTCAACATGATGAACGACCTAAAACCTGAGCTGCGCAGGAGGAAGAGAGCGGCATGGAATGCCTCTCAAAGGCATCGAAGAAATAGCTAAAAGGACAAAGAACCTCCGGCTCCGGGCACATCTCTTCGACTCCACCGTTCTCCCTGCATTAACATACGCCTCAGAGACCTGGGCCCTACGAAAGCAGGATGAGAATGCTATTCGGGTCTCCCAGAGAGGCATCGAAAGAGCTATGCTTGGAATATCACGCCTCACTCAAGTGAGAGAAGGAATCCGGAGTTCTGACCTCCGTCGCTATTCCAGAATCAGGGACGCTGTCTCGCTTGCCAAGGCATCGAAAATCAGGATGGGCTGGACATGTAATGCGATTTGGAGACAACCGCTGGACTAGAGCCGTTACCGACTGGATCCCACGGGATGTCAAAAAGATCACGTGGCCGCCCACCTACAAGATGGTCAGACTTCCTTGTTAAGACCCTGAAGGAACGGTTTGAGGCTCTTCATATTCCTGAATCAACCAGATGCCATTGGGCTACATTGGCACGTGATAGGGTCCAATGGAAATGTTACTGGCGCCCGCTCGAGCAAATCGATGAATAACGGGATTCAAGTGATCAAGTGATCAAAACTGTGCTGGATTCCTTGAGTTTTCATCCATTCACATCTGGCTTCAGAGGTAGAAGGGAACTGCCTTCTGGTATTGTTGGGGACCCCAGCAGTCCCCAACATGTATATCCTTTTACCTACTTTCAATACTCAATTTTAGTCTAGCATTACCATTTCCAGCTGTTATTGTCAAGTTGGCCCCTTCTCTATCTTACCTACCGCTCTATCCCCACACACTTGTGGTGGATTCCAACCCTTGACGGAGTCCTCCTGACTTGTTTCATATGGATATTAATCTCATACTATTTTTTTAATATCTGAGTGGACATAATCAATGTCACAGCTGTCCTGTACAGATATAAACTATATTCTTACCTTTCTCCCCATTTTGTCACCAGACTGTGTCCACATCAACCTCTCAATACAGCAGATACCAGTGGGTGCATTTTCCAAGAAAAAGCCTCCCTTGAGCTCAGAGCACACTCAGAGCCTGGCCAAGCTCAAGTCCAGCCTATGGCAGGGCCAGAGAAAATGAGATCTTATAATTGTCTGGCCATTGTGTAGACCTGGGGTAGGTAAAAACTCCAGCTTCATGCACAGCACAAGGATCGGAGGCCATGCTTGTCCTTGGTGGGTTTCCATATCTGAATATTTCACTTGAGTGATAAATGTGGTGGTGTTCCTTTCAGCCTAGGAATCCCTAAATCTCCTGGATCAACACTTTTTAATAATCAACAACTAAAGCTAAGGTATCATGAGAATAAGCTGCTTTCTGTGAAACCAGGTCATTGTTGCAGCCAGGAGCAGCTGCCACCAGACAGCTTAGCTGGGTATGGAGTGTACCTAAAACCTTTTGGAGGCCTTGGAGGCCAAGGCTTGTTTCCTTCTGTGTTTTTTTTCTGATGTTACTTGAAATTTTCACTTATCCTCACACTGTGTTCCCAGTTTAAAAACTGATAAAGAAAGGGCTTGGCCAGGCTTTCCAGCCAAATGTAAGAAACAATTCATCTTAAAATACATGGAATATGTTCACAAAGGCATGATAAATGTGCAAAGAATTAACAACTCCCTTGCTTTCTATTCTTTATGTTATTTTTTTTAGGTTTGTAGGTAAGAAAATACCCAAGCTTGTGCATGCAATACTTCAATGTTTAGATCATTTATACCTGCCAAAGATGACATAAATGTAGATGAATACTGTTTTTGGACACATTTGGATATACTGCAGAAATTATTTTTCAGGAGGTTGGAGTGGGTCACGTTAAAGAATATTTATTCTTAAAACAACCAGCTATACAAAATTAGATTCCATCCTTTTCAATTTTAGTTTCTGAAAAAAAATAGCACCTATAAGACCTTTTTTTATATTTGGAAGTAATAACCACACAATTTAATCTCCCATAAGTAGCTTTACTCTTATTTCTTCATAGGAACCAAATGTGTCTGCTCAGAAATTGCAATTCTAGGCCTCAGAGAAACAGTATTTCATGTGGTGAGTTCTTCTATTTTATGTTACTGCATTTGACATGTTTGCTAAAATTCCTATCTAGGAAAGTCATTTCAGGGGAAAAAATATTTTATTGGGAAAGCAAGCAATGGAAATTTTACAGAATATCCTTAAGATCCTTATCTCTAGTTTTAAACATCTGCTAATGACCTGTTTTGTCTTTTTTTGCTGAGTTGCCCTAGTTTATAACCACAAGGACGTGTGCACCTGTAATCTACATGGTTTGCCTCTGTGAGAGGAGAGATTGAGTGCCTATGTCTGCTAATGAGAACTGGAGTGATCCTGCTGCTGATCATAATCACAATCATAATCATAAATGGCTGATTCAGATATCACTTGTGATGTGTGAATTTTTCCTGACGCATTTTCTTTGCGACAAGGAGAATCAACGCTGACTGGTGAATGAAAGGCTGGCCTTTCATTTTTCTCTTTGGAACTTCTGGTGACTGACTAACCTGGAAAGAATCTGCTGGACCTGAGCAGGCAGGTAGGCATGCTGTTCCCACCATTTTATCTCTCTCCCCTTCTTTCGCTTCTAGGACTGGAGTGACTCTCCGTGCAGGACATGGGACCCTGAATCACTGCAGCCATCCCTTCAAGGTGAGAGGCTGCACTGCCTAGGGTGCACTGAGGAGGGCCCACAGGCAGTGTACTATGGGCTAAGGGGCAGCTCCACTCCCCAGTAAGAGTGCAGAGAGGAGCCAGACACTTTCCATTGCCCGCTTCTATTCTCCACCACAGTGTCTCCAGCCTTGAAACCTCATCAGTGACGTTGGTGTTCCTTGGCCTCACCATCCCATCTTGTCAGCAGAAGCTGCCCCAGGAATGTCGTGTTTATCTGCTGCCCTGCTGAGGGTCCAGGGAGTCTGGGTCCTGCAACACCCAAACCCAGCAAGCAGAAAGCAGATTCCAAGCTTTCTTGTTCCTGACACTAAAAATGGCTTTTAAAAGTCTGTGGCCAGGGCCAGAGCGATAGTCCAGCAGGTAGGGCGCTTGCCTTGCACACGGCCTGCCCTTGCCGCCCGGGTTCTATCCCTGGCATCCCATATGGTCCCCTGAGCACCGCTAGGAGTAATTCCTGAGTGCAGAACCAGGAGTAACCCCTGAGCATCTCCAGGTGTGACCCAAAAAGAAAAAAAAGTCTGTGGCCAGACTATATGGTGCTGCCTTTATTGCTGTTGATTTCACAGTTAGCCCGAGTTCTCATATTTCCGAAGGATGTCCAGCAGAGGGTCAGTGACATTGCTCTTTCAGCTTCAATGACATGGCTGGCCATAACATCTCTGTCCTGATGGGGCAATGTGTGTGGAGTGTCTTTAATGCCACAGCACTGCAACATGGCTGTACCGACATTATAACTTTGGTGCTGGAAGCCCCTGGGTTACCCTAAGACTGCAAGAGGAGAGAATCTGCAGTATAAATGGCTGAACTTGGAGCCTCTTGCACATGCAACCTGACCTTTCATGGAGTCTCCCTAGTCCCCATATTTCTGTTACTGCCACTCAATCTTCATAATCTTTCTATTAGAACCCTGAGAAAGCCTTTGCCAGCATTAGCAATTCAAACAAAAATCTTCATACTTAGTTTCATATATCATTTACCTATCATATTACTTATTTCCATCTTTGGGTGAACATAAGTTACACAGCCTCATGTAAATAATGCAGTCTTTGTTTCTACATCATTTCCAAAAAGCATATTTTAATCGACCCAATATTGGTTACTGAGACTGGTTTTCATGTGCAATGTCATACTGCCTCAGAGTACATAGTATACAGAGACTCAACACCAAAGTATACCAGTGTCTTTCCCCTAATCCATCTTTTCCTCCCTCTTCCTATACGCCATCTTGCCCTCCCTCTCCCCATATGCCACCTTGCCCTCTCTCTTCCCATACACAATATTGCCCTCCCTCTCCCATACGCCATCTTGTCCTCCCTCTCCTCATACACCATCTTGCCCAGATTCTGGGATCAGATGAGGAAAGTTGCCAGCACTTGTCCTGAATAAAGAATGATATGTAACAGGTGGTCAGTGAAACTGAAGTCGATTAGAATGAATACATGTGTGCTTTTGGAAACCTGTTGCACACTATCTCTTGTACCACTTGTCTTCCCATTGTTCATTGATTTGCTCAAGCAGGCACCAGTAACATCACCATTCATTGGGAATGAGGCTTATTGTTGTTACTGTTTCTGGCATATTGACTACACCACGGGTAGCTAGCCAGACTCTGCCATGGTTCTGGGTTCATCCCAGGGGGCCCAGTCTTTTCTATGTCAGACCATCATCCATCCAGGGCCCGTGGGACAGAGCCCTGGGTGTAGGCAAGTATGTCTGCCACCTGCTGATGCAGCCAGGCACCGCAGCCACACCTGCAACACCTCGAGGGGCAGGTTGCACACTATATTGTGAATATTTTCTAAAAGTTGTATGGAAGAATATTTAATTTTTCTATCATTTTAAATACCTTCCTTTAAAAAATAAAATGGCCAGATTTAATACATTTACAGATTTTCAAACAGAATATTATAGCTAGTCAGTATGCTTAATTGGCTTTGTTTAGAAGAAGGATTATGAAACAGGTCAGAGATCTCATAAGAAATACAATTATTGAGTAAATATTACATGAAAAATTCAGTGCAACTTTCTCACTAAAATTTGGATCAAAAGTGGCAAATGTGATTTATTTTGTAACCAAGATGCCAACATAAATGAATGTTTACTGTATTCATGAGCAATCAAGGTACTCCGTATTAGGAGATACGTAAATCAAAATCATTTCATCCTTGTAAATTGTGGTTGATTATGTGAATTTTAAGATGCAAGAGCATCTTAAATAAAATTATTTAAAGAGAATTAGCTGTCTTCGTAAGGATGCTGTATTCGGCTGCTGCACTTCTGGGAAAGTGACCTCTCCAAACCCAGATGTCTTCTCCCGGTGTGCTATAGCTCAGCTGCTATTTCTCACTTAACTTTGATAAAAACACCAGTTAGTGATTTGTTTCATATTTAAAATTGACAAGATATGGATTATGCGTGTCTAAGTGTGCTCCTGCCTCCCTGATTGGCGCCCTCTCCTTCCTTCCGCCAATGCTATGCTGTCTCATCACTGTAACTTTATCATGCATCTTCCATCCTCCCACTTTTTCCTGTGGGTACAGAGCCCCATTTGTCAGTGAGGTTCACTGTCCGTGATCTTTTGCCCTTATGTGTTGCCCTTATGTATTGAGAATCAGTGCATAGAGAGCCACAAAATAACTTGCTGGAAGTTTGATTAGGATTATATTTGCCACAGTAGTAATAGGAGTCACTGGTGTCTGCGCATTTTATTTTTAACAACAAACCATATAACTTCTACAGTATAGGAAAGTCTGATTTTCTCCTACATTTTTAGTGATTGTGTAAAGGAGATAAAGCACTGTAAGAGAATGGTCATGCTAATTGCAGATGCAGCAATGCCTCCAGAGATACTTCTTTTTTGTGGGATGTAAGGAATGAGAATTTTCCCTGCCCTACCCCCCAAAAGTCTCTCATTTTCCCAAACTCTCATCATTAAACTAACATGACAAACAACCAACTAATAAACCTCTTTTGTAGCAGTCAACCTGTTCCTGGCATCTCGGAAGTAAGGGGGAACCCCTTACTTAAAAATTTTAAGAATAAAAGGATGACTTTAATTTCTTCCTTTTTAAGAAATTAAATATTCTTCCATAAAAAGTAAGCAATTGTCATTTAGCCACCTGAAATCCCATTCTGGTCCCTTTGAACTATGATCCCCTTGGACTTCAACTTTGGAACTTTGGATCATACCAATTTCACAGACCCCCAATCTAATGCTGGAGAGAAATTCTATGTGATAACACGTGGTTCTGGTATAGAAAATAGAACACATGTATCACAGGCTGCTAATTCTCCCATTTATATACTTGCCTTTAAATCCTGAGTCCTAATTAAAGGATTCCTTGAGATTTATTTACATCCATTAGTAGAATTTTAGCATTTCCAAATGAGATAGCTATGAATGTTGAAGGATATATAATTATTTTCCTCTGCTTCTGAGCTGGTCATAAATGCTTAAGGTTGAAACTCTAAATCAAGCATAGAATCAGAAGATAAAAATCAATTCATAAAGAATTTTAAAAAATAATAAGATGAACACAATTTAAAATTGTTGAATTTTAAAAAAATGGCACTGCATGATGTTGGTCAGTAACATTATTCATTCAAGTTGACATTTACCCTGGATCGCAGGGAAAAATTGTATTCCAGGTCAGCTTCTTAAAGAAGCTCAAATAACAGAGTTGCAGGCTCACAGGCTTGCAAACAAGCATTAATCTTGAAATCCCCCAGCAACAGGTCACGACATTTTTCTCTGCCAGTGCACTTATCAGCTGCCGGAGAAGAGAGAGTGGAATGAAGAAGTGTTTGCTGCTGGCAGCACCTGGGCTCTGATTTATGCCTGCCACCAAATTGTAATGTTTAAGGTAGAATTTGGACCTGTGGAGCACAGTTTGGCTCAGCGAGCACCCCAGATTTGAAAGAAGGGAACAAATCAAAGGAAAGGAAGGGGAAAATATGGTGCCTAATTTTCTGTGTTTGGTGACAGTAATAGGAAATTGTTTTTTTTTCCTCTGGTATAACTGCTAAATCCACAAAAGAAAATTCCATAAGGTGTTTTAAAATTGTGTTAAGATGTTGGAAGAGAGTGTGGGGAGGGAGAGAGTGAGAAGGAGAAAGAGAAAGAGGAAATGGGGTTAAGGTGCTTGCCTTTCCTTGCAGCTGACCATGGTCCCATCTTTGGCACCATATGGTGCCCCAGCACCTCCACAGACAGTTTCCAGCACTGCAGGTTATGACCCAAACACCCTCTACCCACCCTCTAATGGAATATTCGCAGGTCTTTGGACACTGATTTTGCTCAAGGCTTCAGCAATACAAATGTCATTTCTGGGACTCTGCCTGAGTTTTCTGTTTTGCAGCACCCCCATGGCACCAGTATTGTGAATTTTTGATCACAGAATAAACTAGAGCAATAAAAGTAGGTGCCAGCATGGGTGCCCAGCTGTGCCAGAAGGAACAACTGTGGGAGCATTGGAGACACACGTGTGCAGCGGGCACCCAGGGACCATCTGCTCAGACACCATGTTTTAGAACCATTGATTTTCCGATCTTGTGTTAAAAAAACTTTGGGCAGGTTGCAGTTCGTTTCAGGAAGTGTGTACATGTGGCCTTTACATGAGCTTCCACACAGCAACCCCCAGGCATGTGGTGGGAAAGAGTTTTTACACTACTGTGATTCAGGTGTCAGATGGCATGGCTCCTAACCAGCTTCTAGAGGAAGCGAAGGTTGCACCTGTCTGCTAGTGCCTGGTAGATGAGAAATGCCCATTCTTTTTAATAATTAAATGAAGCATTAAAAAAGTCAGAAAAGAACATATTAATGTTTTACAGTGTTGTTTTACTAAAAAAACATGTCACCAGAATATAATGTATGTGAAAGAGTAAAGTTCCTATTCTTATGGTTCTCTTGTAATTTTTTTTTACTTAGTTATTCTGTTGACCCATACTCTGTACTTGTGAAATTCATGGCAATGAATCTCATCTTTATTACTCACTGTTCCATTATTCTCACTTCCACCACTTTTTCTACATGGAGGCATTTTGAAGAATTGTGCTTCAAATCTGATGCATTGTGCCAGGCAGCATTTGGATTTACTAGGTGCTATCACCATTCCAAACACAGAGGCCACACTGGCATGGCAGTGAAATCTGATGACTCAACTTTGTTATGGCACTGTCTGAGAAAAAAAGTATACATTCATTCAGATTGTTCTAGATTTTGACCTGGAAACCAAGTATAAAATCATATGCACATGTACAGTTCATTATACTTCAGATGGTATCTTCAGATCTTACTTTGAGAAACAAGGACCCAAGAATAACAGCATGTTGTCAATCAGTGCTGTTTTACCAAGTACGGATGTAATAAGCTGAAGTATCTGCTGTTTGAAGGCAAAACTGAGTCCAGGCCAGTGTTGGACCATAAACATCAGTGGCATATAATGAGCCAAGTGTGTAATAAGAGAAGCAGATGTAATGACAATAAGATGACATGGGAAACTCTGATTGAAATGACAGTTCTATCTACAGATGACTTAGTGTTAGTAGATAATGAACTTGTTCTTAAGTGTTTTTAAATTTCAAGATGTGATCCTAAGCCTTTGGTGTCTTAAGGTGCCACTGGTAGAAGAAGCATAAATATTTATATTCATTCCATCCCTGAATCAAACTCAGATGAATATTTCAGATAATTAAATAGGAAAGCAGATGAAGTTGGCTGACAGCATCAGCATTTTTCAGATACTAACAACAGTGACTCTTCCTTCCTGGCAGCTGCTTAATGTTGTGGAAGTACTGGGGGTCTGGCGTGAGGCCAGTTGGGCTTCCTGCAGACACTGTGACACAGGTGTGGTGGCTGTGTTGGTCACACTGAAAGTAACCCCCTGGTCTCTGTCTTTTTCCGGCACTAGAGTGATGTGCAAGGCAAATTGGATAAACACTGAGAAATGATTTTTTAAATTAGACTCTCGATCAAGGATTAAGAGAGACAGTTGCTGTGAAAATACCATATCCAGAAATCTGCATTTTCTTTGAATTAAGAAAAAGAAGGTATAATACATCAGGATTTTTGCAAAAGATGTAATTCTGATTAAATACCTTTATTGCATGTTGTTACTTAAGGCCAATATTATAAAATTACTGATACTCCATAAAATGGAAATGGAGGTGATTTTATGGTATCAAAGGGGAAGTTATTAACAATATTAAGTATGCTATACTTTATTTCTATATTGAATCATTTGACTTCTTTGCAGTTATGGTGTTTAAAAATAAAAAAATGTTTATTTATTCATTTATTATTTGTTGCCAAAATGCATAGGTTTCTATTAATACATTTGTGTAAAGGTTCCTGAAGATAAGATGAACAATGTCACATTTTTCCCCAGAGGGACTGCACAACAGCAGAGCTACCCCAGGTCTTACTCAGAAGACTGCGTGTGTGGTGCCGGGAATGGAAGCTAGCAACCTGTATATGTTTGCTTCCACTCCAGCTCACCCAGCTACCGCCCGCCTCATCCTTTAAATTTCACAATCAATATCTCTGTCAAAAATCAAAATTGAGTATATAGAGAAAAAAATCAATTCTTTGGAGAAATAGTGTCATGAATAAAAATCAGATCCTCAAAATAAATTGGATGTAATAAAATAACGTAATGGTCAAGGGAATTTCCACTCCAACACCAAAGAGAGACAGATACAGCAAGGCCTTCCAGAGACCTTATTCTGCATACATTTAAAGTTGAGAATTTATAAGAGCTTGTTAAATGGCCACAAACCTAAGGTCAACCTCCAACTGAGTCATAGAAAGACAGAACAGATATTATCACATTTACTCACACACAGAAACACACACAACACACTTATACAAGGGACTCAGCACTGATGGTTCATAAGTTGTAACTGCTCCCTGTACTTGGCATCCAGAGAAACTGGCTGAGTCTCATTTTATATGTTTCACTTCAAAGCAGGCTGAATGTATATATGGCCACATTCCTAATCTTATCTAAGCAAAGCGAACGTACAGAAGCAAATTATGTGGCTAGCAGTTAGTGAGTCCTGTTCTGTGTCTGTTATAAAACAAAAACAAGGTCAAACTTGACTTCATGCATTACTTGAGTCATCCTTGTTACCTGGGAGTTTACATGACTGCCCTGGGATTTGGTATGATTTCCTTACTATATTATAAACTCATGCCCCTGAGGTTCAAAATGGAGTCTGGTATTTCAAAATGGAGTGGCAGTGGTTCTGTTCTGTCTCTCCGAGCTTCAGAACTACCCTATTTTACTCCATCAAATATTGATTTGGCTCAAGGATCACCAACACAGTGCTGGCTATTGAATGACTACTGGAAGAAGGTCAGGCACTGTTACAGGTCACTTTGGGACTCTTTGGGGTTTCCATCTCCTCTGAATCATCTGACTAATGCCTAGATCATTGCTGAGTAGTATTGAGAAGGAATGGGAAAAGAAAAAAAGGAAATTGAATCATCTCTGGAGATTTTGCTCAAATGACCAGGTGACCAGTGGTGTGGCTGGTGAAAGTGAGTCCAGTGGAAGGGGTGACAACTCGGAAGTGAAAAACTCCCGTTGACCATTATTAGGAGCTGTTCATAGTGTCACTAGCTTTCTATTACAGTGGGAATTTCAGTCTGACACTGTGGATAAAGTAGACAGGAACATCAGAATATGACAACTATCTAGGAACAGTGGTCAGCCTTGTAATCAATGAAATATGAGGAGTGAAGGGTCACTCAGTCACCCGAACAAACCCATGCCTTAGTCATATGAACTACTTTTAAGACCAAGTTTCCACAATATCCCTCAGATCTACTTTGGTAGTGGGGTTCAGGATTTGCCATTTCCTTCTATACAATCAGCATTAAAGATTGAAGCTCGTTGGTTTTATTGGAAAGTAAAATTCCAGGACAGAAATGATCAGGTTATGAAATACACAAGATGCAAAGATGCCCAGAAGGTCAGAGCAATCACAAAAGATGAAAAGAGTAGGAAAAGCAGTTAATGGAGACAAACAAAGAAAGAGCTGGACAGTTCCTATGGAATTCCCCGGCAATGATGAAGGTCCCTTCCTACATGAGAACAATGAGAGTTGAGGGAGATTCAAACCCTTGAGGACCAAGGAGTCAGATATGGAGGCAAGGAGGAAACCATAAAAAATTCATTTTTCCAGAAAATTGTGCAATGACAAAAACAATTTAGAAAGGAAATATGCAGGGCAGAAGGCGAAGTGAAATAGTGACTTTCCACTTCTTTTTTGGAGCAGAGGCAGTGAAAGAACTTTTTAGATTGGTTGTTTGCAATGTGTTCATCCTGTCAATAAAGCATCAAACAAAGGCGCATTTATCCAACTTATCACTCGGTGCCTCCTAGTTCTACAGTGCAATTCCTGACTCATATCAGTGTGTACATGTCTCCTTTTATTGTTTTGTGCCTTGTGGGTTGTAGTTTTTGGTTATTTTTTTATAAATTGAAGGCCCATGACTGCCTGTGAGTAACAAGTCTATTGTCTCTATGTTTCTACCGGTACGTGCTCATATCCCACCCTCTGGTCATGTTTTATTCATCCTTTCAATATTTCCAATTTTCTTACTCTTCTCTCCACTTTGGAGATTTGTGATCAGAGGTCTTCCATGTTGCTATTCTAACTATTCCAAGGAACCCAATTTGCACCCATATATGATTAACACAGTTAATGAATAAATGTGTTGTATGTTTTGAGTGCTTCATTCACAAGTCATTCGTTCTCTGTTACTTGGGAGACAACAGTATTAAAATTAAGTCAGTTAATCCACAGTGACCTCTGATTGGCCATTCTGAAGAAGTAGCATTGCTATCTCTCTCTCTCTCTCTCTCTCTCTCTCTCTCTCTCTCTCTCTCTCTCTCTCCCTGAAGGGACTATTCCTAGTGAGAAAGGTTATCAGAAACTAAGAGAGGTGCAAATATAAGCATCCTGTACAAAGCCAAGTTGTGAATGGAAAGAAACAGTTCTGTTCTTTTTTTTAGTGCCACACCCAGCAATGCCAAAGGCTTATTACTCTTGGCTCTGTGCTCATGGGTCATACCTGGTGGTGCTCAGAGGACCATATGCTCTACTGGTGAGCTAACTAGGGTTGTCTGCAATCAATGAATTCACCATAAGCCCTATACTATCTCTCCAACCCAAGAAAAAGTCCTTGAAGAAACTGGAAAGTGATGCTCCAATAAGCACAAAAATGACAAGAAATTGAAACAGCTTTATTTCCACATGGAGAAAATTGAGTGATCAAAAAGAAAATGTAAATAGCCGCTACTTTCCAATGGATGTGACTTATCTAAATCAAATTCAGAGTTCTCTTTGAGTTCTTTGGAGGCTAAAAGAAAGGAGGATAATGCAGAAGAAAAGTTGGAAACATCAGGAGTTGCTTCAGGTAGTGGCAGAAGGAATCATCTCAGGAGGTGGCAGAAGGAATCATCTCCCCAAACATTAGTCTAAGCAGCCAGTGCTGGCAGAGAGGCTGCAGAAGATGGAGCTGAGAGCACAGAAAAAGAGGCTGCACTGAAGTTCAGACCATCGTACAGGTGAAACAAATGAGGCTGAGGGAGATGCAAAGTAAGACTTAACTAAAGAGGAGAAACCAAGACCAAACTCCAAAGTTTCAAACAGATAGTTCTTCAGTGGGGCGGGTGCAGCTTATAGCTTAAAGTCATTGCTTGGCATCCTGAAACTCCAACAGGTCTTAATAAAGATATTTAATCTACTCTATGTTTTTCTATGTAAGTGGAAGAGAAGAACCTACGAGGCAGCATGTATCTTTATAATGTAGTTAGAATATTTTAAACCCCCTGTGGAGACTACAAATCAGCATTTGATCATGCGTTCAAAATGTCTGTGTGTTGACATTGCCACTGGTTAGCCAGGAGCTACTCTAGAGGTGTATAGGGAGATAGTTGTGGTTCTTATGTGTTGACACAGCCATCATCCTACATCCATGATTCAAGACACAAGGAGCCCTGCTGACGTGAGCATCTTACTATTGATGAAACATATTTCTGAGACTAACATGACCAAGGCATTGATTTCTCGATGCAGCTAAGCAAACTGAAAAACTTGTGAATATTTTTGGGAAAAATGCCGGAATATGACATCCTGGATACCATCTTCAACATTAACAGGCTCTTGGCAAAAGTTGACTCTCAACCCTCCTGGAAAACTTTGAGGGGTTCAGTTCATTAGTGAGGAAATACCCTCACTGCCTTGGAGACTGGTGGAGAATCTTTCCACCCTCATGAAAAAAAATCTTTGGGATGCAGAGTTGGAAAATGCACCTTGTGAAGACTTTTTTTTTTTTTTTGTTTTTTTTTGGGTCGCACCTGGCAATGCTCAGGGGTTACTCCTGGCTCTGAACTCAGGAAATACTCCTGGCAGTGCTCAGGGGGACCATATGGGATGCCAGGGATCGAACCCAGGTCAGTTGCATGCAAGGCAAACACCCTACCGCTGGACTATCGCTCTGGCCCCTGTGAAGACTCTTGAGTATTGTTCACAGGACAATAAAGGATTTAGAACAGGTCACCCAGCACTCTAGTTGATGGATATGCAGTAGGGCTTGAGAGGCTGCGGTATGGGCAACTCTGCTTTGGATAGAACGCTCAAAAGAGAATCATGCTCCAAAGGAATCCTTCCAGGGCAGAGGAGCCCGGACAGGAAACTTTCTTCCAGAACTTGTCATCCAGCTTCCCGCCACCACCTCACCACCATGATCCACCACAAGCATGAAGGGCATGCCCTCCACCAAGACAAATATGAGCTCTTGCCAAAGTCAGTAACCATGATGGTTAGCATGCTTAGCGATAAGCACAATGCTAGAGGGACTCTGCTTTTGAACCATGCTGATAGATGTTTACACAACCATCACCACCAATTTACTGCATAACTAATGGATTACGCATTGAGTTCCTTGAGGTGTGAATACATCATTAGATGTTATTCAACACGCCTATCCTGAGAGGGAGGTAAGTCTCAGAAAGGTAGCTACAACATAGAAGTATGTCTGGTTGTCACTATTAATGAGGCCAACAATCCCCTTTCCACGTGAGCCTTTTGTGAAACGTTCCACAGCATGCTTTATGCTATTGACTTTTTCACTCAAACAGACGTTTGGGGAGTAAGCAAATAAAAGTCGATGTTGTCCTCAAGTAATCATTTTTCTGGTGCTTGATTCCCTCTGCCACTCCACTTTTATTGTGTTTGGGCATTGAGATTAGAAATAATTAAAAGGATTTTCATTTTCTGTGCTCACTGTGTTTAGAAAGCATCAAATTAATGTTCTTTATAAAAAAATGGTTTCCAGAGTTACTGCTGGTTGAAGAAGCAGGGAGGAAAGCTTTTGTGGGGAGATTCATTGTATCTGTTATCAAAATAAAGCAAGAACACCATTGCCTTGAACAATGGAGCAGTCTATACTGAATCTAGCCAACATGGACAAGCTCATTCAAACTTGCAGAAAAAAAATAACATTTTATTTGGGATCTTCAGAGAAGTCCATTGAAAGGTTGGCTAAATTAATTACATTACAACATTTTCATGTAAATGAGGTCAGGGAAACTAAACTGATGTAACTTGAGATTCTTTCCCTACTACCTTACTGTGATTCTCAAATTGGAGATTTTTGACCCTTGAGTGCTACAGTATCAGACTTCCAGTGGCAGAGACAGAAATGGGAAGTTGCTATTCCTAGCATTGTGTGATGGATGGCGGAAGTTGTGGCCAAACAGCCAACCGGGACCTCTCCCTGATTGGACACTACTGTTCCCAGTCATGGAACTAAGTGTTTGGTTGTCATGTTTAAGTTCATTCTTTCTGTAACCACATTAAAGTAAACTGTCAGAAATAACTCTTCCAAAATACACAGCTAGCCCAAGGAAAACAGAGCACTGAGGCTGATTTTGTATCAGACAAAATACCATCTTGTTTAACCCCTGCCCAGCATGTTCTCGGGTGCATCATAGGTAGAAAGGTAGAAAAGAAGCATCCTCAGCTTATTGGGTAAAAAAGTTAGCACAATTTTCATGCATTTGTGTTAAATGTGTGTGCAGATAAAAAGGTGAAGAAGTTTAGCCATTTCTGAGCCTTTATGAACACAGTATTAGCATAGCTTGTAGTTTGATATAACTAATCACCTAACAAAGGTCAGGTCTCTAGTCATTCATGGGCCAAATGAACAAAGGTAGAGTCCATGCAAGAGCCTGGCCACAGAGCAGGCCACTCCATCTAGGCCCTCATTTTATAAGACCCGAAGAGCGTACTCTTAGAAAGGGTCTCTGTCATTGATAGCACACGGCTAGGTCACCTGGCCTTGAAAATAGCCCTAAATGATATCCCAAAAAGAAAATAATCCAAGATAGAAAATAGTGATGATGGTAGTTGTGTGTGGATACAGTTTCTGTGAGAAAATCACATTAAACATGAAGACTCTGCTGATACCTTGAGCCGCAGAGCACGGAGAGCTCTGGGTATAGACGTGTCATGGTAACATGAAAGAAAGGAGAGGCTCCTGTCCCAGGAAAGCTTTCTGACTGCTAATACTTTCTTTGTCATTCATAGTAATTTTAAAATCCAATATTTATAAGGCCTTAAAATGCCTCAACTCATTCAAATGGAAGCAGTTTAGTGGAATATTTTTTGTTCAGTCACCTGATCACCTGCTTATATTTGACAGCACTGGTTATTTCTTTGGAGTAAGAAAGAAAAGAAAGTATTTTACATTTGGCATTTTGTATTTTTCATTTAGCTCTCTTTGTTGTGGAAAGGAATAGCGTAATTAGACTTCAATTAGCTCTGATTTTCTTACACACTAGCATAAAAATAAGTTATGAGGTGATGAAATGTATATCTCTGTTTGGAACTCCAGAAATAAAGATTGTCACAAAAGTGGGTTAGTTGGTTTTGATAAAATCAACTGAGAGGAGGAAAGTGGGAAATGATAAGGGAAAGAAGGTGTCCCTTCAGGGTGTCTCAAGCCAGCTATCACTGTAGGAGCTTGACCTTGCCCAAGAATCCTGGAAGGTGTGTTCACTTACTGAGATTAACTGAAAGCTTGAGGATCCAAGTGGAGGTAGGTTCCTACCCCCACTTGCTGGGCTGTAGTGATAGTATTCATAAAAGCTAGGAACTGTGCCTTCTCCATCCAGAACATTAAGGTCCTCATGGGTCATCAGTCACCTTTATGAATGTTATTCACCAGTGTTTAATGCCACTGGAGAGAGCATAGTTAGTGCTGGGAGCTAGAGATCTGTCTGAGACCCAGGCAGTCTGGGTCTGAGAGTCAGCAGTGAGTCTGTGCTGAGGGTGAGGGCTTGGAAAAAGCACCCCACAAAGCCTGCTATGACTTGGGTTCCATCTTAATAAGCAAAATATTTAAATGTAGAGCACCAGCCAAAAGAGGTTAAGAATGGAGACTTTGGAGATATCGAAACAATTTGGGGTTTTTTTTCTCACTCTTTTTTTTCCCTTTTGAAATTCTGCCTTCATGAATTTGAATAGAATTAGCCAACGTTTTGCTAACTCCATCTGCCACCCTTAAATCTTTTAGATTCTCTCAGTTCCTAACATACATTCCGGTCCATTTCTCGAGCTTGGAAAAGCTGATTATCCAGCTTATGGGGTAATTAAGATCATTTCATCAAGTTCATCTCTTATATATCCAAATCAAATGAGAGCATTAAGATAGCAAGAGGGTACTTAGAAGAAGCGCTGTGGCAGCTGTGGTTGCCTGGTTTGGATATTTAGAAAATTCACTCCCAAAATCATCTTAAAGAATCTAAAAAGAGATAAAGAACCTACCATTTAGGCAGGCTATGGGAGGGGGAGGGAATTTGGGACATTGGTGGTGGGAAATGGGCACTGGTGGAGGGCGGGGTGCTGGAACACTATGTGACGAAACCTCTAAACATGAACAATGTTGTAATTTTATATCTCACGGTGTGTACTAAAATATTTAATAAACTGAAAAAAAAGAATCTTAAAGAATAGTCTCTTCTCAAAAATCTTTCTATGGCATATGTTGTATGCCAGAAACTCTTGCTGTGGTTCAAGAGAACAAAGTCACATGTATCTGTATATATTTTGGTGGGGGAATATTTCCTTGATAGGTGTTATAATGAGCCTTTCTAACCTACTGTCACACAAGTCCTGAGGCCTCACACCTGTGACGGTTGGGCCGTAATCTTTTTCACCATTTGGTCCCTGAGCACCCCCTGGATTGGTGTGGTGACTCCCAATCACGTTGGTGTATCCCCACAACTGACAGTAAAGGACAGATATGTAAAATCCTGGAGTGCAGGGACAGGGCTTGGGCAGGCTGTCCACTAAGAGCTTAAAAGGGCACAGAGATTTCATGTGACAGATGATGCTTGATAGTTTTTAATAACAATCCAGAGACATCCCAGCTATTTCTCTTTCAACCTTGAGTAGTGAATATCCGGATGAAAGGGCAGTTAGGTGGGCTATATGACCCTGACCCACTTCACTGGATGATTTCTTTAGTCCAGACTGTTTTGGGATTAAAATGTCAACATGAAAACACTTTCACACAATTATATTGTCTTCATTTCTTTCATCATTTTTCTTTTAAAGATTAAAAAATGATAACTGATATGAATAGCTGTTTCTATGGGAGTCTTTTAGAGTTGTATTGAAAACAGTTGTTAGCTTCAGTTATAAAAGGTGTTTGTTTTCCACTAGGTGCTTGAATGCCAGAATGGAAATGTGAAAAAAATTAAATGTTTGCATTTCCATGAAGGTCCACAAAGAGGAAAGCAAGGGACAAATTTCTTTGTGTCAGAAGGAAGGAGAAGGTGGTGGCTGGGGCTGGCTTTTATGCCCACTCCACAGTAAATTTATCTGCAGAGGCAGCCTGGGAGGGCCAGATTTTCATTTACTTTTAGCGGCAAATACAGATTCCAAATTGAAGCCAAACATTCATGTAGATACAGCCAAACAGTGGCATATATTCCAAGGGGGAAAGGTCAGTGTTTTGTTTACATTTCTTATATATTCAGCTTTGGTTTTGGGACTTAAAAAATACCCCCTTAGTAATAAAATCACCTGGGAGTGCAAGTATAGATTAATGGTGTTTAATTAACTGTGTTATTTTAGCTTAATGAAGTGGCCTGTGTGGAACGAAGCAAACACTCAGTGTCTGGGGTGACTCAGCCAGGCAGAACTCCCTGGGCTAGTTGTAGGAACCTTTTACGGGGGCCTGCATGCAGGGAGGGTGCTGGGACAGAGTTTGGGGGAGGTGAAGCCCCTTCAAGGACATCCTTCCCAGTGTTCCAAACTGTTCCCTTTGATGTTTTCTTATTTGTTACAGAACTCCTTTTTACTCTTAAGATTTTTATATTGAGCACCCTAATAGAAAGACTCACTGAAATCATACAGGGTGCACTTCCTAAATTCGGGTTTTTCTCCTGATTAGCAAAAGAACACCTTGGGGGTACCTGGAGCAGGAGAGAGGGGCATGGTCTAGCACTGGAGATTTATTCGTCATTCCCTGGCATAAAGGCCCTCCCCATGCTTCTCCAGTGCCTTGAGAGGCCACTAGAGCACCGCTGTATGAGCAGGCCTGTGCCTTACCCAGGTCCCGGTCCACATGCAAAACAGATGTGGCTCTTTGACTTGATTCTCCTCTGATATTTCCCCTCCTGGTCTCCCCGTGTTTCAGCAGTTCCTGTGTTTACGCTTTCCCACATGGACTCTGAAGGTCAGTCCTGTCCTGGAAGAAGGGGCCATTAGATTGCCCTTTGGTTGCCCCCTCCTGTCATCTGTGACATACTTTCAGCCTGAGAGGAGCCAGTGCCAGGCCCCAGGGGTGGGCATTTGTTCAGTGGATGAAGCCCCCGGGACTTATAAAAAACAAAGAGGCCAAATTGGTTGAATCTCAAGCCTGAGCAGTCTGAGAGCAGACCTGGTTTTCTCTACATGGTTGTTTATTCTTGTTTATTCGCGTCCCTGCTCCATCTCATCTGCCTGCCCGTGCTCCCATTCTCTCATCCCATCCACTCCTGGCTTCCTTTACATTTTCTAGATGAGAGGTAAAACTTGGCAGACAAGATGAAAAGGACCAATTAAGATGCTGTTTATTCCGTGGGTTGTAATTCACAGTTCTTACTGATTAGCAATGAGCAGTGTCTGAAAGGTTGACTGTTATTTTGATGTTTGTTTGCTACACTTAGGATAAGAATAACTTTTCCCATGTGTGGCTGCCCGGTGAATGCAAAGTACGGAGGGGGAGGAGAGAGAGCGAGCCAGAGAGAGAGAGAAAGAGAGAGAGAAAGATCATCCCAAGGAAGGGCCATAAATCTAAATATCTCAATTTGCCTGTAATTTCCCTTCCAGTAGAGAATTTCCAGAGGAACCAAGTTAATTCACCTGCGGTCAAGCTACCACACTTTAATTGGGTCCCTGCACAGGACACCTGGGCATTGAGCTACGGGACAGAGGGTTGGAGCTACTTAACCCCACAAAGCCTTAGAACTCAGGACTCCTCCGCTGCCTGTCCTGACTCTGCCAACCCGGAGGAGAATGGTGCAGTTCAGGTAGGTGGACCTCGCGGCTGGCTCTGATCTGTTTCTGTGTTCCTCCCAGTGTGCTTACAGCTCTTGAGATGGACTGAGATTTGTCTGACACACACAAAATCATATCTAGGTCAAATTCTGGCCATCGGTTGAACAAATTGACTGACCTGAGTCTGCTCCCTTCTGTGAAGAGGGTGTCGGCCAC
This sequence comes from Cryptotis parvus, assembly GCA_021461705.1. Taxonomy (NCBI): domain Eukaryota; kingdom Metazoa; phylum Chordata; class Mammalia; order Eulipotyphla; family Soricidae; genus Cryptotis; species Cryptotis parvus. The sequence goes on along the minus strand of JAJIBD010006620.1, from coordinate 6,786 downwards.
CCCCAAGTTGAGTGAGAACAAGAAGGGAATTCTAGAGAGAATTCTAGAGGGCCCCAGGAGGACTCAGACCTCACCGGTTGGTCCTGAGGTCAGGTAACTAGAACGTTGGGAGTGGTCAGCCCTGGGGTTAGGTAACCAAGGTTTCTGAAGTGGTAAGTCAGCAACCTTGGAGAGTGAATACATGTTAGTAGGTCTGCTGGCACTCAGGAAGGATATTTAGAGAACTTAAACCTTTGTTTAGTCCAAACACGAGGCAGCTGGTTCATGCGTATTGCTGGCACTGTGCAAAAGAGAGTGAAATGGTGTCTCAGGGTTCACTCTTGGGTCAGAGTCCCTTCCTGGGCCTGAGAGATAGAACAGCAGGGAGGGCATTTGCCTTGCATGAGGCTGACCCAGCTCAATCCCCAGCACCCCATAAGGCCCCCTGAGCCCCACCAGGAGTGGTTCCTGAGCATAGAGCCAGTAGTCAGCTCTGCATGCTGTTGGATGTGGCCCCAAAGAGAAACTACACAAGGAACCTCCTGCTCCCTGTACCTAAGGCTTTCTGTGACACCAGGTAATCTTCCCACTGGGGCCTTCCAAGCTTCTCCCCTGCCATCGCTCCTGCTCCCACACTTGTAGTGGAGAGGTGAAACCTACACTGTTTTTCCTTCTCCCCTGCTGAGCACTGACAGAGCCTTAGAGCTCAAATTGCTCCCTAGAGCTTAGTAGCATTTGTGGTTTCTGACTTATCAAAGGTCAGTGAGTGCAAGAGAGCAGATGTGCAGGTGGGCTGAAGAACAGCCAGTCCCCAACCTGCATCTCTACACATACACAGATATGCACACAAACACACATGCATATTCTATATGTGGTGCCGCATGACCACAGACATACCTGGTACAGCTGCTTTCTGAGCGTTTCTTCCTACATTCCTAGAGCACAGTCCCCAAAGCACGGCTGCCTTCACTTTATTCTGATGACTTTCTGCCCATTTAAAGCCCAAGGAGAAAGCAGTTCCTTAGCACAACTGCCCCTCTAGCATGAAATAACCCAGCAGTGATGCTCCCGATGCTAATGGCACAGCGCTGCTTCCATTTAGGCTAGGAAACAAGCAGCATTATAGTTCTCCCTACTGCTCTACCGAAGAGCAATTATGGAATACTCTAAGGTCACACCCAAACTGTTTTCCTAGAGGATTGTCAGTGTAAGTCCCATCTGTAACCATCAGAAATGTGTGATTTGTGTTATTTTAATTAGTTTATAAGTTATTCATCAAAGAATGTGCCTGTTCCTCAAGACCTGAGAGCTAAAGTCCCCGATCTTTTAAGTTGTTGTAGGTCTCTGGCCTCCTTGAGGAGAGAATGATTGTTTCAAGAATATTGTGAACTATCAATTAAGTCTTCACCTAACTTCAATGTCTATGTGATTAGAGTCAGAGATATTAACATGAATGTTATTCTAAATCTGTTATGGGGAAATGAAGTTTATCAGTGACTCTGATAAAGAGCTGCATCAGGTTCTATGGATGGGGTAGATCATTTCCCAAGATCTAAAGGCCACAGGGATGAACCCCAGCTGCTTCCCTTCAGCATGAGCATTGATTTTGCTCTCTGAGTCCTCTTGAGTGTGTTCAACACACAGCACTTGTGGAGCCCTCACGCTCAGCTCACTGGGAGCTATCCCTCGCAATTGCACTCTGGGCGGCCCATGTCTTTCTTACACTCACATGAACTTTCTCCGTTTAAAAATTGACATGTTATCATAGTAATTCAAAATTCTGGTTTTTTCCAGATAAAACCAGAAACCTGCTGTAAGTTCTGGTTTATGCACATGTGCGCTCATGCACGCAGGTATGCAGAGCTCTGTCTCGCTCCTACTGATCTCTTTGAGCCTAATGGCTGTGGCCTGTGAGAATCATCGGAGCCCGGAAGCAGTGAATCTGTGATGTTTGGCCTGGCTCCTCGGGGGCTGTGCTGCCCACAATTTCCCCTGCTTCAGCCCAGGATGGGCTGCCGTGAGGGAGTCCATGGGACCATTGGCTGCTGATTCACATTCAACGGAAAGAATAAAGCGGGTGTTTCTAATTTTCCTCTTTAGCTTCACCTCCTGAGTCAAATGTGTGCTTGACTTAGTGACAGTAGGTCCCAGCTCCTGCAGGACATGGGCACAAGCCTTGGTCCACCCTTGTGTGCTCCAGCCTCTGCTTATGGTGCCTGCTCACTCTTCTGCCCCCTCACCTGGGGGTGTCCTCTGTGCTCTGGCCAGACTCCACCATCAGGTCTGGATAATAGCTGGTTATAAACACTCTTAGAAATGGTTGAATCTAGGAATTCAGCCTTGGATTAAGGTTGCAGCTCAGCACAAATAAAGCTATCTAATTGTTACCCCAGATGATGCTTGTAAAACTGCTATTTAACAGAAACAGATGATAATACTGGAATTTTCAATAGGCTGTATAAATGTTGAGATTTTCAGTAAAACCTAGCAACAATTTCACACTAATCCATATTGAGATAATAGCGTGTATTTATTCTAACACTAGCCCTTTGAAATTTTATAGTTTGTCTTTACCATTTTATTCCTAGGGATCATAATCTTGTAAATCTATAAAACCTCCCCTGCATTTTGCATGGGCACTAGGCTAACGTGGACAGTCATTTCACTTCGGGGTGGCAATCACTGATCTAGATGGTTTGTTCTGCCCTTGTAGTCTGCGTGAGCTTGTTACTCTCTCTGTAGAAGCAAGATACTGCATAATAAATTTTGATAAATGAGAGTATGCTGTGCTTGAGTGTGAAACACTCAAAGACTAAGTCTACCAGACTATGACGTAAAGGTGCCCACTGCAATCAGTTAAACTCTACCTCATCGAAGGTGGATATGTGTGTTTCCTACTTAGGTATATGTCAGTGGTGACTGTTTAAATGGTAACAGGATGAAGCCACAACTCCTGTCAGGAAAGCTTCCATAATGCATCAGAGGAAGTGGTAATGTTTTATGTACTCAGTTTTTGATCTTGCTTAGATCTGTGGTGCTGTGTTAGTGAAACATTTATTCATTTTAACCATTCTTTCTGGTTGCTTCACTCTCAGCATCCATCTGAAAAAATATTTTGGCTTTTTGGGTCACATCTGGCTATGCCCAGGGTTTCTCTTGGCTTGCACTCAAGAATTACTCCTGCCGGTGCTCAGTGGACCATATGGGATGCCCAGGATCGAATCCAGGTTGGCTGAGTGCAAGGCAAACACCCTACCCCCTTATACTATCACTCTGGCCTCCATCTGAAAGTTTCTAAATTCCACTTTGCCCTGCTTCTACAAAGCACCTATTTTTGGTCTCCATCTGCTGTAGTAAAAGCTGACTCATTAAAAAAAATCATGATATGATTATTTTATTATTTGAAAATTAAGCACCGGCAGACTACTTTTCTTAAGATCAAGATTTGATTATTTTAACCAGTCATTTGCCTCCCAGAGCAACTAGTATATAGAGATTTCGATTCATTAAGTTATAGACAAGCTAGAATGTGACCTTACCGAGTATCTGAATATAATCTAAAATTGCTTAATATGCTGCTGAGTCAGACCATTCCTTAGGAAGGCACCAAAATCATGCTCAGAGTTTGATGGTTTAGTGTGTACCACTTGGTGACAGTTGTGTTCTGAGATACTTTGTTCTCTTAAGCATTTTTCTCCTTTCTTCCATTTCCAGGGACTGAGGAGTGGTATACACTTGACCTTCAGAGAAGTGGATGTAGAACCAAGATAGGTTCTGTTGCAATAGTCCAGGGCAAAGTGGAGATTCCCTCTGGAAAAACGAGACATTCCCTGTTTTTTCATTCTGTGTTGCTGGACCCCTACCCTTTTGTTCTGGTATTTATGCAGAAGTGGCTTCCAGATCATTCTTTTTGTATGCTCCCAAGGGTTGTCTTTATTTTTAATTTTTATTTTTACAATTACAAAGATATACAATTAAAAAGTTCATATTTGGGTTTTGGTTATACAGTGTCCAGCACCCATCCCACCACCAGTGCCCATCTCCCACCACCAAACATCCCCAGTTCCCTCTCCTCCCCAGCCCTCCCTCCATGGCAGGTTCTGTATTTCTTTCCTTTCTCTCTTTCTTTTCCTTCCCTTCCAGACTATGGATTACAGAACATACATTAAAGGGCTGTCAGGTGTATCTTTTGGCCTCTATTTAATGCTTCAGTTCTAGGTTGAGTCTTATGTGGAGCCATCCTGTGCTTTCCTGTGCATTCTAGGACTAGCGTCAATTCAGGCCCAGGTTGACCTCAAGAGAAATGGTGCACTGCCTCTGATGTGGAACTACCCTCCCTTCTCAAAGCCTGCACTTTGGGCCTACTTCTTCCTGGTTGATCAGTTTAGGTATCTGGTCTTCTCTCTCTGTTCCTGAGGAGCTGTTGATTTTGCAGTGTCTTTGCAGGTGCCCTGACTCCCGTGAGGGGAACCATGTTACTTTTCTATCTCTACTCTTCTGCTTCCTGCCGCCTCCTTGGAGCAGTGCCTGAAGTGTCTTTTACTCATAGGGCTGAGTTTTGCTCCTAGGAGAGTCACTCATTATCTCAGGGCCCAGTGAGGCAGGAATAGGGCTTCAAGTCAGGAAACCCCTGACTTAGTGGGTACAGAATTGTGGGTGCTGCATAGGGTAAATGTCCCTAGCTGGACTCCAGGTACTCAAATCTATTCTGACTGACCTTGAGGGAGTCCGGCATAGGGCTTCCTAGGGTGCATTACCTGGCTTCAGGTGCGCACTTGGAGAGTGGACTCAGAGTAACACCAGGCAGTGGGGGTGCTATTTGGTAGGAGAAGTGGGAAAGCATGCTCATGTTCTTTAAGTGGACTTTGGGATCCCGTGGGACTCTTAGATCAGCTGACTGGCTAGTTCTCATCAAGGCTCTTTGTAAAAACCAATGTATTTTTTTATTGAAGTGATTCCCTTTGTCTTAGAAGACTTATTTAGATTCATAGTTCAGATCCTTCCAACCCATATACATCAGCTAAATGTCTTTCATCATTTCACTGTTAAAACTTTTAGCATTTTATTTTATTGCTTATTAATGAATTGATTAATTAACATGTGTCAGAATTGAACCTAGGGCCTCAGACATGTGGAACATGTGCTACCTTTACAAAGTCACATCCTTGGGCCCATTAAGTCCTTAACTTGCAATGGATTGCCAGACTTACTGAGAGGGGCAGGGCATGGTGTGGTCCATACCCGCCAGTGCTCAGGGGCTAGTCCTGTGCTCAGAAGTGACTCGTGACCATATGCAGTGTTGGGTCCAACTGACCTGGCCACATAAGGGCCAAGCACTTTCCCTCCTGTGCTATCTCTCCCCACCCCTTCCTGTATCACCTCTTTCATAGCCATGTTCGTGTCTGCTGCTGGGTTTGAGATTCATGCCACATAGACTCTTTGTGTCCTCATACTCTAGAAGTAGGCATTAGCAGGCAAATGGAACTGCTTAGCGGCAGAGTAAATATGCAAAGGTTAAGCCAAAACACAGCCAGTGAGGCTAGGGATGTGAAGCCACTAGGAACCTCCTGAGTCCAGTAGTAGCAGTTGGCTGGGAGGCCAGGTCTGTAAGCAATTGAATTAATGTGCACATTGTGTTTGTGTACCAGCGAAGGCCTCCTCATGTAGTCCACACCTACTCATTTTTAATTCTCTGGGACTGGTATTCTAACAGTATCTTGACAGAACCCTTTGCATACTGAAGATTCTAGCTAGTGTCCAAATGTCTCAGGCTAATTTTATGTTTGTCTGTGTGGACATGCTGTCCAGTGACATCTGACCCTTTGTAGTTCCTAATGCTTCTGAGTTAGCCATTGGGGAGGGGTAGCTGAGATAAAAGGGCCTGGGTTAAGCACGTAGCATTTAATGAGATTGGATTCTAGGTCATCCAGATCGGGATGGGATCTTATTTTTCTATATTTTGGAGATTATTCATGAGTTGAAAGTGATCAATCACAAAATTGCACTTAGATTTTAAGATTAAAGTAGATGGTACTTCAATAAGAAGTTGGTATTCAGGCTGCATAGAAGCCACGGTAATTGTTACTGCCTAGTATTTTTTATGATTCTGGTCTTACCCAAAGCAGGCATATTTCAGCTTAATACAGTGTTTGAAGAATTATATTGGAGGTTTTGTTTAAAGGCTTCCATGAATTTTTGTGGCTTGTAATATCTGGGACTATTAAAATATAAAGCATTGCCAATATTCAAATGCTCATCTTAGGGATTAATAGATATAAAAGAATAAATTCTGAACAAAAACATTAGTGAAGAAAAAGAGGCACATAAAAATCCATGGAATAAAACATCAAATAATAATAGAAGTGCAACTATTGATTATTGTGAATTTTTATATCGACTATGAATAAAACTTTTATGTGATGACATCAGAATAACCCTTCACATTGTCTTAGACACATTAAGAAAAAGCACCATCTTAAAGCTACATGCAACTCCCCTGGATTCTAGGCCTGGGAGCTGACATCATCACTCTGCATGGTGCCCTGAAGCACCCCTGGGAGGCAAAGCAAACTAGACACTCTCCTGGGCAGCCTCATGGATTCAGGGCTCCTTCTTTTCCTGCTGCTCTTCTGTGGAACACAAGACCATGCTTATGGGATCAATCCTTCCATTGTTTGGACAGTCTGAGTAGCAAGTGTATCATTTAAGCTTTGTGGACCTTTGGCTGCCAGGGAGGATTTTGGTCCAGTCTCTTGATACATTGAGCAAAGAATTGAGGGGAAACACAGGAGATAAAAGGGAAAAAAA